>CAJNIZ010010025.1:90251-106099 GCA_905231905.1 Symbiodinium pilosum
CCCTACTAACCCCCTAAACCCCAAACCCAGTCCCTAAACCCTAAACCCTAAGCCCTAAGGTAACGATGATAGGGTTGGTTATAAAAGCACGACAAAACCAACAGCGACTCCGAACTCCTGCTTCAAGGTTGAGGGGTAGATGACACGGGCTTAGGGTTCAGAGTTTGTGGTTTAGGCTTTAAGGTTTGGAGTTCAGGGTGTTAGGGTTGGTAGCCGCAAGTGCAATTGTAAGTAGGACGACAGTATACTTCAAGTTGCGTACGAATCAAGCTAGGGTAGACATGTATATACAAATCACCACTCTGATGAAGTACCAGCCCCCAAACCCTGAACCCTAAACCCTAAAGCCCTAGACCCTAAACCAACAACCCTAAACCCTAAAACCCTAAACACTAAAACCCTAAGCCCTAAAACCCTAAGCCCTAAAACCCTAAGCACTAAAACCCTAAGCCCTAAAACCCTAAACCCTTAACCCCTCAAGGTAACAGCTAGTCAAACGCAGGATCAGAGCGTGAGTGAGAGCAAGGTCCTGAGCCATCCCCCATATACCAGGTTCCCTTTGTTTAGGGGTTTAGGGTGTGGGGGTTGGGGTTGCAATTGCGGAAACCCACCCTATGGGTTTAGGGTTTGGGGTTTAGGGTGTGATGTGCTCTTGAATTAAGAAGCGCACCTGCGAATGCCAGGTCCATGAACTGGGACGAGGATGAGGAGGCCCACATAATTTTAGGGAGGGTTGTCAACATCATGGCCCCTTTTCGGGGTAGCTGAAGCAGCAGGGGCCAAATTATAGTAGACCCCAAATGGGACCATGATTTAAACAACCTCTCCATATAAGGGTTTGGGCCGCAGAATTTTGGCCAAACGATGTACAGGTGCAGCTTTAAACTTTAAACTCCTGCGCCAATCTCAGTACCTTATACCTTGGAAGCTATGGTATTCTAGCTCACTGAGGTCGTACAGGTTTTTTTTAGCATCAACAGTATGAGCCGTTCAGACTTCATGCAAACTACAATCCAAGCTCCTGAAAGGGGATTTATTTAGGGGATTACATAGGGGAGTAATATAGGGGTTATTAAGGGGGATGCTAGGAGTTTAGACCCCAAACCTTAAACACTAATCCCTAAACCCTAATCCCCCGTTCAGAATTCATGTTAGTCTACGCTGTCTACACTCTTTATGATTTCGGTCGCGTTGCCTAAAGACCTTGGTGGCACAGGCTACAGAGAGCAGGAGCAACTCTGTGTTCCTCAATAACCCTAGGGCTTAGGAAACCCTAAATCCTAAAGCCTACACCCTTAGGGCTTAGGGTGTAGGAAGCCCGGACCCTTAAACCCTAAAAGTTTGATTTGGCATTCAGGCCATTCACTGGGCAACTTGTATCCGCATTTGCCAATACGCGGATCTAGGGTCTAGGGTTCAGGGTCCCTAAACCCTAAACCCTAACCCTTTAGGGTTTAGGATTTGGGGTTTGGGCTGTAGCACTGGTAGTTCTTGTACCAGCCTCGGCCCCAGACGTTTAATTTACGCAAAAAAAAATCTTTGCCGCGGTGGAATAGTGGTGATGCCAGATAACAAAGATGACCGTGCTTGAGGACTTGCATTCAAACTCGAAACCCTAAACAGAGTGTATCTAGACTCCTAAGGAGAGGAAGAAGGAATGGGGTGGAGCCCGCACATGCACCAACAAAAACTAGGCTCCGAATCACAATGGTTTTAGGGTTTACGGTTCATGGGCAAGTGCCACGGAAACTCAGCACAGCTTGCCCAGCCTTTCTGAACATATAACCCCTATATAACCCCATTATATATACCCCAATATATACCCCAACATATACCCCAATATAACCCCTATATAACCCCTATATAACCCTTTAACCGCACATGCCAGGAGCTAACATAGCTGTCCAAGAAAACGTCCGGCCCCGAGGATTTGTGGATGTGGATCGAGCTTGAGTGTATGTTTGATGACACTTAAAATCCCTAACAAGAAATATTGTAGAGTCAGAGCCACAATTATCAAGGCTATCGCGCGCCCGCCTGAGGCTGGATAGCCTCAGCGAATTATGCTTTTTATTACCCCAATATTGAACTGGTCATTGTATGGATGTTGTATTTCCCCATGCTTCGGTCCCTGCAACACATTCACGTCGCCTCCTTTTGGGAAGCCTGCGGATCCCCTGGGCAAACTACAATGAGCAGCCGCCTCCCCCAATACCTGCCCCCCTCTTCTACATCCCCAATGTCTGTGTTGGTTGCCACAATGGAAATCTTCAACATGAGGGGGGGGTTAACATAAGGGCAGGGCTTATAACGAGCTCCAACAAGATCACTCACTTTACTTAGACAATAGAAGAACTTAAGCTTGTTGGGCTTCCATTTTGGGCCTCTATAATGAAGTTGAAAAAAATTTAGCTCTGGTTATTGGGGAAGAGAGCTCCTTGGGGCGATCAGGGTTTAGGGTTTACGGTTTAGGGCCATGCCTGGGTCGTTCATGGAAGTATGCTAAGAGCAGCTAGGACTGTATGCAACTAGCCTTTGGGATCCAAATGCCCCCAAATGTGGCAACATATCTATACTTTAGGGCCCGAGGTAGGCACTGTTTATAGCCTCCCTAAACCTTGGAGACCTTTAGCCCCAGGGGACTAGTTCAAAACAGTATCCCGAAATGGAACCAGATTCAAGCGCGTGAATTGCTAAGTCCACTCAGGGACCGGCCTTGTTTACTGGGCAATTTAAAGCGACCCCACCCAACCTCACCCTAAGCGGTGGTTTATATAGGGACTAGTGCCGAATGACCTTGAATTGGGAGGTGAAACTATTCTCAATTGTCATGTGTTTAGGCTTCCATCAAGAAGAGCTCAACGTCATCGCGGTTTCACGTCATGGAACAGAGTTACTGCTGCCACAAAAAATCTGCACGATCGTAATGTTCCAAAATACCGTAATTTCCAAGGTAGAACAAGGTACTTAAGGTCGTGCTGGACTCTGAGCATCTACTGTAGCAAGGCGAACATTGCGCTTGAATCATGAACCTGTACTACTCTACAGAGGAGTATTTCTTGAAATTCAGTGGCCTTTCAGATATCCCAAAAGGTAGGATCCGATGTTTACAGTATAGAGGCCCGCGTTCCATAATTGTGAGGAAGCCCTAAACCCTCAACCCTAAACCCTAAACCGCGTGTGTCATTTCTTACAAGGGAGGTGCTCAAAAGAGGCGCCTAGAGAGGCTCCTGTACAATGATTCGTTGCAGCCCGAATTACAATCACTCACCAGAGGCTTTTTTCGGCACCCCAGTTACAGGCCCACGACCCTAAACATTTCTCCCGCCCCCAAAAAGGAGTCAGACACTGCCAGCAAGAATAAGAAAATGACAAGAACGAGAACAGCAACAAGAATCATAACCTTTTGCTGCAAGCATGCTAAGCCCTAAACCCTAAATCCTAAACCCTAAGCTCTAAACCCCTTAGGCTTTCAGCGGCTGGCAGGTTGACCGTGACCTGCGCCACCCTGGCTTTAGATGGAGTTGCTGAGCGACCTTTTTTGAGCCCCCTTTGAAAAGGCTTGGATTACCCTAAACACTAGACCCTAAACCCTAAAATCCTAAACCCAAATCCCTAAACCCTAAACCAAACCCCTAAACCCCTAAACCCTAAACCCTAAACCCTAAGACATCAACCCTAAACCCAAATCCCTAGTCCCTAAACCCAAATCCCTAATCCCTAAACCGTTAAGCCTAAATCCTAAGCCCTCTTGAGCCCCTTTGAAAAGGGTTGGGTTGGGGAGTTGTGACACACAGCAGGAGCTTGGACGAGCGTGAAACCTAAACCTATATACATACGTATGTGTATATGGGTTTAGGAGTTTAGGGTTTAGGGTATATAGGGGTTTTATCGGGATTATAGAGTAAATAGTGGGGTGAATTTTTCTAAATAGGGATACTGAAAAAGGAAATGGAAACTTGCTGGCTCTTAGACCCTAAGCCCTACGCGCTAAACCAAAACCATAGACCATAAATGCCTCTTCTGTTAGGGAGGCTGGAAGATCAAGTATTAAGAAGAGTCCGATAGTCAGCTCAGTATGCATCCAGCTTTGATTCTCCTAGGGTTTAGGGTTTGGGCTTAAGGGTGTAGGGTCTTCCCTATACTCTGCATAGTAGATCCCTATTTAGGCTGGAGCCAAAGCCCTAAAACCCTCAACCCCGAAACCCTGAACGCTGAACCCCAACACCTGAAACCCTAAAACACTAGCCCTAGAACCCTAGCCCTAAAACCCTAAACCCAATTTCCGACGCGGCATAGGTTGTCCGTCTTCTTTGGATTTGGGCTATCGACTGGCTAGGGGGATGTGCAACAACAACCTTAGTGCGGAAAGTATGTAGAATAGAACATCCGTGTAGGAGTTTGATGGTGTATATAGGGCTTAGGAACCTGTTCTAGGGATTTTGAACGTCATGTTTAGCCTAAACCCTAAATCCTAAATCGCTTTTTTTTTTGGGGGGGGGGTCCTGGGAAAGCTGCACGTAAAGGGCTACTGGATTCTTGGAAGCTTGCAACGAAAACAAGTTCAGCCTGAGCGCTTGCGCTTCGTTTAGGGTTCAGGGTTCAAGTGCTATGTAGCCCCTAAACCCTAAACCCATATTTTAAAAACGCCAGCCTACTTGGGAAAACACACTCCAAGTCGCCGTAGACCCTGCATCCTGAACCCTTAACCATCCTTAACCGTAAGCCCCAAACCCCAGAGCCTCTTGTCTCCAAAATGATAAACTAATCCCCAGAGCCTCTTGTCTCCAAAATGATAAACTCATCCCCCCCCCTATACTCCCTAACCCGGGCGTCTAGGGTTTAGGGTTTATAAGGTTCCTCACCACCCTAAGTTTCTTAAACCCCCAACCACAGAGCCACAAACCTCGGAAGTCCATGATGACGAGCTCGGCTGGTGTCACAAGCTGCTTCAGGTTCCTACATTTGGAATCGAAACTATGATTTCAGGTTTAGGGTTTGGGTTTTTAGAGCTTAGGGTTTACGTAAAAAAGCAAAAACTCTACAGGTGTTTCGGATGCAGGAAGATGCAGAACCACACATGCAGTACAAGTTGGGTACTGCCCCCACTCATTAGCAGCTGGAGAAGATAAGAAACTATGTGGCGCCTTTGATATTATCCCTATTATAGGCCTGTTAATGGTGGGGGCAGGACCCAAAGTACAAGTCCCTAAACCCTAAACCTTAAACCCTAAGCCTTGGGTGGGGCCTGGCCGGGCTAGCCAGAGGGCCCAATGACCCGCTGTTTAGGGTTTAGTGTATAGGGTGTAGGATGTAGGGTCCTGAAATCTTAGACCCTAAGTACGCAATAGTTGGCAGACTCTGGCCCCTCAACCCTGAACCCAAACCACGAGGGAAGTCATTACTACTGTATGCATATTCTGTACTATGTAGGTACTTTGGGACCCCTTTGGGCTAACGCCCAAACCGCTAATGTTTTTGGGGTTTAGGGTTTAGGACCTTAATTGCAGTCCTTCATGGGTTTAAACCCTAAAACCCAAACTCTAATCCCTACAGCCTAAACCCTCAAGTCCCTAAAGCCTAAACCTAAATCCCTAAACCCTAAACCCTAAAACCCTAAAAACCTAGACCCTAAATAGTAGTTTCCATTCTATTTTCTATCATCCCTATATAACCCCAATATACTTCCTTCATCAGGGTATTGGGCTCTCTGGCTCCTGCTGCATGGTCACCTTGGCGGGCTCCTGGCTCGCCACTGCAATCTCAAGCCCATAGCTTAGGTGGACCCCCCAGCCTGTAATAGTGACTATAAGGAATAATAGGGATTATATTAGGGTCCTCTTATATTCCTACTATACCGCTATTACAGGGTGGGGGGTCCTCCTAGCCCATAGCTGACACGCGCACGCCAGCAGAAAAGGTTTTAGGGTCCAGGGTTTAGGATTTAGGGTGTAGGGTAGATTTTTACCCTACACCCTAAACTCTAAACACTAGATTCTAAACTAGGGTTTGCGGCAACCAAATTCCACGTATCGGGTCCCATAAATACGGGACCCAGCTACAGACCTGAATATATATGAGCTGTAGTCTAAACTCCTTAAAAGGGGGTTATACAAAGAATTATATAGGGACTACTATAGGAGTTTAGACAATGGTACATATATCACAGTCCTTATTACTTTGGGGACTCCCCAGAACCCCTTGCTTTGAGGTTAGGGTCTAGGATTTGGGGTTTAGGGTTTAGGGTTTTGGGTGTAGGGTTTAGGGGACCCTATATCAGAGATAACTACCAATCATGGCGCCTGAGCTGGAACACAATATGGAACATGACAGGACAAGAAATGGGCTTTAAAGGAGTTTATAGGGATTACTGTCAATGTTGTGGTCCTAGGCCCCTCGTAGAATCATGGTAGAAGGCACCTTAAAAAGACTTCAACATGATATTGCTAATTCTCTTGGCGCCTGCATTTTAGGATTTTGCAGGCTGTTGCTTCGAGACGTGTGGGGATTTCCCCGTACAGCAATAGGCAACGGTCCCCGTACTGAGGCTTCCACCCGTACAGTCCATGTATGAGTTTCCCATATTAATGTTTAGGGTTTACTTGGAGGCCCATGGGACTTAATAACTACTTAATAACTGGGCTCATAACCCTAATCATAATCACCCTGCATGGGCTTATGGGGGTTACCCCAGTTATAAGTAGGTTACTAAGTCCGACCCAAATAATGGGGTTTTAGGGTCCAAATACTTTTGTATTCATGGTATTTGGGCCCTAAAGCCCCATTATTTGGGTCCTTGGACCCTCAGGGTACTATAACGGCTTTGAGTTATTCTATTACGATTCTTCTCGTTTTCATATAACCGCGAGTCTCGCGCTTATCTATGACCAGCACTCTGACTATGACCGTTCCTACTTGGAGGCCCATGGGACTTAGTAACTACTTAGGTCCCCTTAAAGGGGGCCATAGGGATATATAGGGTTTAGGATTAGGGTTCAGGGTTTAGGGCTCATGGGTCTCAGTAAGTGTTTATAACTGGGCTTATCACCCTACTTATACTCCTTCTAAATGGGCTTCTGGGGGTTACCCTAATCATAAGTAGGGTTATAACCCCAGTTATCAGTAATTACTACGTCCCATGGGCCTCCAAGTTTTGCTGGTACGATGAGTACGAAACAGCTTCTTCCTGCTCTCATGTGGCATCTGGAAATTCCGGAGTGGCGGTTTAGGGTTTAGGGTTTAGGGTGTCGAAACTCTGTACAGGAACGACTTGGGGAAATATGTATATGCAAATACGCAGACACGTCTCAACGCATACAGATTACATACAGGGATACATAGGCTAGAAATACAGCCTAAATCCTAAATCCCTGAATTCGGGGCATGATTGCCTGTACCCTGCCTCCGGCTTTCAGTAGAAACAGATTCCCCTAAACCCAAACCCTGAACTCTAAACCCTAAAACCTAAACCCTGAACCCTAGAGTCTAAACAACTCAATATATGTCCGATTATAGTATAGCTGTTTCCATGTTCTTTTCCATTATCCCTATATTATCTCAATAATATACCCCATAGTCTAAACCGTATCGACATCCTGCTGTTGAGCACAGTTGCAGCTTCGCATGGGATTCCGCTAAACACTAGCCCCTAAAACCTAGTCTGTAACTAGGTACCCAATATAATATACTGTTTAGGATTTGTGCTTAATATAATGTACTGTTTAGGGTTTGTGGTTAAGGTTTAGGGTTAGTCTAGGTATATACCCAAGTAATTTATACCTTTTTTGCCTTTTGTTGGGTCTCCTTATGAAAGCTGAAGATTAGGAAGCGGGGCACCCTTATTATTACTAAGGGGTTACTGGGAAGCATAGTAGTGTGTCGGGAGTATACTCTGAGCCCTAAACCCTCAAACCCTAAACCCTAATCCCTGATCCCTAAGCCTATCCATACTCTGAACCCTAAACCCTAAACCCTAATCCCTATCCATACTCTGAACCCTAAACCCCCAAACCCTAAGCCCTAATCCCATAAGCTCATCAAGACTCTGAACCCTAGCATAACAGTCTTGGCATGTGCGTTCTCAAGCTGTCTCCAGCGTCAGCATCCTTTGGCCCTTGATGAAAGATAGTTCACGCCTCTAGGTTTCAAGGTTTCAGGGGGTTTAGGGTTTAGGGTTTAGGGGGGTTTAGGGGGTTTAGGGTTTCTCCAACTTGATTCCTGTTCATTATAAGAGGGTTTAAGGTTTAGGGCCGCTGCAAATAAGCTTGCTAGTACAGCCGCTTTCAACTTGCCTTGGCTAGAATTGTTGCTTCATGCAGCCGGCGCCTGCAATTAAAAACACATCATGCATGCGTGGCAAGCGCACCACCAAAAAACATAAATCGGAATAGGTGTATTCACGAGAGGAACCCTAAACCCAAGGATTTTTTTGGCAACTTGCCAGTTAGAGGGACTTACTGGACTTTATCGTCCTCGAAGTGAAAGGACGCTATGATCCGACCAGGCACTTTGATTTCCGGGTTCACGGATTCTTGGGTGTGGGTTTAAGGGCTTGGAGTTTAGGACTACAGGGCTTATGGTCTACGATGTAAGGCTTGCTGTTTAGGGTGGGTGGATGGGGGGAGAGTTCCGTATCATTCTTCGGGGTTGCAGAGGGAAGACCCCGAAAACTGCTATGTACGGCACATTACGTACAAAGCGTTGGCAAGTTCAGATTGTCAGGTTGTTGGCCTAGCGTCTTTGGACTGGGTTCAGGGTTTAGGGTTTAGGATGTCCAGAGACTTGGTTTCACTGTGGTCTCCTTAGGATTTTTTTTCTTATAGTTTTTGTTGTTATATGTCCAAGGAGACTGCACTGCAGTTCATGATACAGCCCTAAACCCTAAACCCTAGGCTGCAGTTCATGGTGCAGTACCCACAGCAGTATGGTGCAAAGAACGGATTTGTCTACGAATTGTTTTGACAAAGCTGCTACGGGAGTCACAGCTGAATGTGGGGTTTAGGGTTGTAGCAGAACCCTAAACCCTAAACCGCTGACAGGTACGGCTCACGTATGAATCAGAGACATGCAATCTGATTGCCGCTACGAGTATAGTTGCAGTACTTGGAGGGTCAGGAGGACTTAGTAAGTAGGTTAGTAAGGGGGGTTAATTGGGGTTACTATATGGGTTACAGGGGTTATTTTACCTATTTACTAAGTCCCCCTGACCCCCCAAGTATGGAAGCCCGTACCGAACGGTTCCATCTCCCTGGACGAAAAAAAGAGCTTAGGGTTTAGGATCCAGTGGGGTAATATTAGGGCTATATTGGGGTTATACTGGGATAATGGAATCACCATGGAAACTGCTATTTAGGGTTTAGGGTTTATAAGCCGGCTTTGTTGGTGCCGGACTTCCAGAGATCTGCTGAGGACTTGCCTTCGACGTCAAGGCTGCGACAACGTGAAGTACCCTAGGGCTTTGACCCATCCCTGAAAACTTGTTGTCAACCCTAGACCCTTAAACCCTAAAACGTGGTTCGGCTTCATGCCCTGCGACCTTTTGCGTTATGGATGCCTGTTCGGCATGATTTCCGTAGTCGCCGCAGACCGAACACATCATGCTTCAAAATGGGTTGGTAGACTTAGGGCTTATAAAGTCTAACCCCTAGACCCTTTCTATAGGACCGAGGGTTTACGGTTAAGGTGCAGGGTGTCGGGATGGGCAAGTAAGAATGCAAGGTATAGTCTTCAGGGTGTTCAGTGCTAGGGACCTCTAGGTTATATAGGGATGATGGAAAGGAAAATGGAAACTACTATTTAAGGTTTAGAGTTTTAGCGTCTAGGGCCTTGTTTTTTAGTCTGGAAGGGCGTAAGTCATTTTTGGGGGATTCCTCAATGGGGTTTACGGGGAACATAGTTTTCCAATTTGGATCAGCCTTAGTCTTTACATAACCTTTATAAAGCCATGTAAGTTCAATTTTTATAGGGCCCGCAAACCTACCATGGGTAATTTGGGGACACTTGGGATAGATTGGGACAGGGCAGGGGTCATAGGTCATAGGAGGCTGCATGCTAGATATCAGCGGGACTTTCTTGGGCAACTTCCATTTCACTTCTTGCAGGCACGTCCCTGACCAAGCAGAAGCAGAAGCAGCGGCAGGCGGATCGGAAGTCCAAGATATTTAGGCGCTGTACACCTCATGTACTACTGCAGAGTTGCCAAGGCCTTTTACACTGGACACTAGAGGTTTGGGCGCTTCCATTTGTGAAGTTGAAATGTTCGAAGAAGATGCATTAGGTGGACCCCCACCCAGTAATAGTGACTATTATGGATAATAAGGACTATATTAGGGTCCTCTTATGTTCCTATTATACCACTATTACAGGGTTGGGGGGTCCTCCTAAAAGATACAGTTATCTTCCCTGTCCAACACGAGGCCTCCTAGGTCCGGGCAAGATGAGGGCTGATTCTTTTGGAGTTGCAAAGTCCACACACATGATACCGGTTGGATGGTAGATGTCTTACTATGTATGCAATGATGTACCACTAAACCCTAAACCTTGTCACTGAAACTCCTAAATCCTAGATCCTACACCCTTGAACTCTTAGCCCTCAACCCTAGACCCCACTCCCCAAACCCCTACACCCTAAACGTTACCCCTAAACCCCAAACCCTAACCCCCTAAACCCTAAACCCTAAATAGTCGTTTCCATTTTATTTTCCATTATCCTTATAAAACCCCTAACCCTAAACCCCAAACCCTGACCCCTAAACCCTAAACCCCAAACCCTAAACCCTAAACCCCAAACCCCAAACCCTAAACCCCTAAACCCTAAACCCCAAACCCCTAACCCCCACACCCTGAACCCCCGAAACCCTGAAGCCCTGGGCTTGTGGAAGAAGGCTGCGCCCCGAGGGGCTCCGGGCAAAAAAGCAGAAGCTGCAAGGCAGCTTGTATGATTTAAAGATGGGGTTTAGGGGATTTATGGGGGTTTAGGGGGATTATGGGGGTTTAGGGGTTGAGGGGATTATGGGGATTATGGGGTTTGGGGTTTAGAGTTTAGATTCTGTACTGTCCTTAGGAATTTAGGGGATTATGGGGCTTACTTGGGGGGTTAGGGGGACTTAGTAAGTAGGTTAATAACCCCTGTAACCCATCTAGTAACCCTAGTTATCCCCATTATTAACCTACTTCTACTAAGTCCCCCTGACCCTCCAAGTAGGGTTTAGAGTTGAGGGTTTAGGGTCAAGAGTTCAGGGTTGGGGGTTTAGGGTTGAGAGTTTAGGGTTGAAGGTTCAGGATTTACGGTTGAGGGTTTAGGGTTTACTTGGAGTGAAGCAGTAGGGTTTAGGGTTTAGGGTTTAGGGATGATGAGCATGGCACGGGGCAATGGAGACTGCTTAATTGATTTGCGATTTGCGTGCTGGGTGCATGAATATTTGCCAACAATAACATACGCACACACAATCCCGAAATAACCCCTACATGACCCTATGTAACTCGAATAAATCTTTCACTTGCCAGCCTGAACGCTGAAGTTGTGAGCTCCTATGCAACACTAGACATAAAACCTATTTAATCCCTATAGGGTCTAGGGTTATTCCCCAGTTTCCATGTCATTTTCCATGTACTTTTCGATTTGGTTCTCCATTCTGGGGTAATCTTCCTACGTAACCCTAAACCCTAGATGCCTACTCACCCTAGTCCCTCAATCCTACACCTGGAACCCTAATCCCTAACCTATACATGTATAGCTAGATATATGTAGGTATACATATCTAGATCTACATACATATACGAGTATATGAGCCATCTTAGCATCCTTCTCAAAAACCCCTGTAACAAGCCTAGACCCTCAACAAGAAGCCCTATATCCACCCCATATCAGATAACCCTAAACCCTCAACCCTAAACCCTAAACCTTAAACCCTAAACCCTAAACCCCAAAACCCTAAACCCTAAACCTTGTGAAGCTGGACAGGCCGAACCTGGAGGACTTCTTACAGGCGCAGTTGGATCTTTGCATAGGCTCTAGGATTCTTCCCCTCCCGGAAACTAACATGGAAACCCAAAAAGGGTCCGATAAAGACTACCGTCCTTTTAAAGGGTTGCTATATGGGTTTCCATGTTAGTTTGGGGGAGTGTAGGGCTTCAGGAGTTTAGGATTTAGGGCTTAGGTACCCTAAACCCCTAAACCCTGAACCCTAAACCCTAAACCCTTTGGTTTAGGGTTTAGGGTTTAGGGTTTAGGGTTTGGGGGGTTAAATGGTTGGCCTCGCTGCTGGAAGCTTCATATGCAGTCATGAGCCCCCGCCCGAAGCTGGCTTGAAACGATAGTTGGTAGTTTCCCGAAATAGGGGTACCCTATATTGGGATTATATGGTGATAATGGGGATAAATGGAAACTACTATTTAGCGTTTAGGGTTTAGGGTAATGGTAGTTTCCCAAAATGAGGAGACCCCCTAAATGGGTACCCCTAATTTTAGGACGAACCCCCCGGATGTCCCCATGTCAACGCACTTGTGAGTACCCACAGCCCTAAACCCTAAACTTCTAGGGTTTTGGGTTTAAGGTTCGGGGCTTATAGGGGCCCCAAACCCGAAACCCTAAACTTCTAGGGTTTAGGGTTTAAGGTTTAGGGCTTAGGGAACCAAAACCCTAAACCCTAACCAAACTACAACCAGTTCATGTCTTTCGGAGTACCCGTGGACATGCATCGGAAGGTGACGTAGATGGTAGATTCCGAAAATCTGAGGACCCCAAAAAGGGACCCCCGGTTTTTTGCAACCCTAAACTTAAAGCCCTATCAGCTGCCATTAATCTTAGGGTTCATATTCTTATCCATTTGGTTCTCCATTCTTGGGGGGATATCCCTAAAGCCAAAACCCTCGATCTTAGCCCTAAACCTTCGCGCGACCAGGAAAAAACTCAACCTTCAAGCCCCATCTATCAACTGTAAAGCCCCGACACTTCCTCCGCACTTCTTGGCGTAGCCCCTGCACTGTTTGGGCAGGTTGGCGACTATGTTGGAGCCGTGACGCTGTTTCTTGGCTTAGGGTTTCGGATTTTGTGTGTAGGCTTTAGAGGTTTTAGGATTTAAGGGCAATGAAGGAATGGATCCGTGTGGTAGTTCCTGTAATTGCCCAATAATAAGATAGCAGTTTCCATTTTCTAGTTCCGTTCCTTCCTTGCATGCTTGGCCAAGGATGAGCAGCCCTAGGGGTCCAACTACCAGATATAGTCCCTGTTAAGTAGATAGAATATGGGGTATGTCGGGATCTTATTATGATATACCCAAAGCCGTATTCTATCTACTTAAGGGGGACTATAATCATACGCTCCCCCAAAACCTGTCCTACAACTACTATAACCCAAATCTCAAGTACGCAATTGGTGATCTGCGCGAGACGCCCCTGTCTTGCCATTTGCGGAAACACCACTTGACGTGCTTGCACGACAGTGCCTGTTCATGGCTTGTGCGACATCGCATCCCTCTGGAGAACTGGAACCTGTACCCGCGAGATCCGACGGAGGAAGCTCAGTCATCCCTTGGTAATTATTCAGGAATCTCCACTAGCTACCCTAGTGAAGTGCTTGTTGCAGCTTTGATGCCATTCTCAGCTGGCCGTTTGTTTTTGCTTGGCGCACCCTAAACCCTAAACCCTAAAACCTAAGCGCTAAACCTTAAACCCTAAGCCCTAAACCCTAAGCCCTAAACTGCAGCCTTTCTTCAGCCGAACCCCTACATCACATCCGGGCTTTATGTCAGAATGAGAAGCTGCAGAGCCCCGAGCCTTAAACTGGCTATACTAGTATATTGGGGTAGTATTGTGGTTGTATTGGGGTTATATTGGGTTACATTGGGGTTATATTGAGTTACTTTGGGGTAATATTGGGGTTATATATTTGGGATATATTGGGGTTCGTTTGGGTTGTATTTAGTGACTGTAAAAAGCATACTAGTCGTAATGGGAATAATTCCGAGTCTAGAAATGAGAATAAGAATCCCCTCAAGTTATTCAAAACCCTCAAAGCGTCCCCATACAGGTTAGTGCCTTTCTGAGATGGCCAACCCTTAGCATGTCTCAAGTGAGCCCAAACTTGTTCCTGTACCAAGGCCGCTAACCCGAACCATGTCAGCCCCCATACATCCCCAAGGTCGAGCACTTTTTATGTGAAGTTCCATGTGACCTATAGTCTAAACTCCTTAAAGGGGATTATATAGGGGGTTATATAGGGGACTACTATAGGGGTTATTAAGGGGGATACTAGGAGTTTAGACTATGGCTCATGTGAGTTTGGGGCAACCGAATGGTTCTCGAGGTGATAAATTTCCGCTCTCAAGAGCGGCGGCTAAGATTTAGGACTTGGGGTTTAGGGTGTAGGGGCACGCAGTGAACCAAGTGCTAGGTTGGAGTTCGAGCGCAAGGCACGAGAAGATCGATCACATCTGCTCATGTGGCTTGCATACAGCCCCCTGGCTGTTATGTTTGAAGATTTCTTTTTTGACGCGCGCAAGGTGCCGATTGTTTGCGGGAGGTGGGACATATTTCCAGGTGCCGGCAATTGCCTTACTTGTTAGTGCATGGGCAGATGAGGGCCTGTCTTTGCAGGGTATGTTTCAGATAGATGGGACCTTTCAGCAGACCTATTCACAGATGTCGATGACCTGGTTTAGTCCTTCACGTCTGGGCCATTTCTGCGCAGGAACCAATGCTTCGTCGAAGATGGTGTTATAAGCACAGGGTGACACAGAGATCCCCTTATCCTTAAACCTATGCCAGACCAGAATTCTACACCCAATTAACAATTTGGGAATTTATACTTATACCCCTCCTGGCAGCCAATAATGCACCTCAAAGCTGCTCAAGCACCTTCACAGCAAGTGCCTGAAACTACTCCTTTCTGGTTTCTCCTTAGATAGGCTGGGACTGAGCTGAAAGATTTGCAATTCGGAGTAGAAGCTTTCATACCTACATATATATATATACACACACTATATACACACACACACACAGAGCAGGGCCAGCCCTTTATCAACTCAAGTTAGGCCAAGACCTCGTGTCCTATACGAGCATTCGCTGTAGCCCTAGGTCATTTTTGAAGCTTGTGGACATGTGTGCATTTCACGCGGATCATGGTGGCTCATTTTGTGTACATTTCCTATTCGAAACAAGCACTTTCAAGGGGACCCCAGATCCCAACTCCACCTGCTACCCCCTCATCCCCTCAGCTCCAGCTTTCAGAGCTACGAGTTCTGGGCAGAATCGTGGGCCTTTCTGGAGCATCAGCTGCAGAACGACCCCGTGTGGTTAAGGGTAGACAAATGGACTACGTGCACACTCCGCTTGCCTGGTCCTTGCAAGCCCGAAAAACATGGAACTTAACAACGGGCCAAGCCCTAAACCCTGATTTTGCAAGCCATGCAGAGGAACTGCAGGAACGCTTTCTGTCAACCCGAGATTAGCCATTTGCACGTACATTTGTGACCTTGATTGCGGTTTTTCAAGGACTGTCGAGAACTTAACGGGGGCTATAGAGGTTCACAGGGCAAGGCATAAGAAGTCATACTGAGGCGTATGAGTTATGAGTGAGGTGGCCATACTTGAGAGTGATAGTTGTACCCAAACCTGCCACAACATGCAGCGCACTCTCAAGGATCTGAAAAAATGGAACCCGCAAAACATGGATCCATTACTGCAGCGGGGAACCCAGAAGATTATTCGGGGGTTCCATGCTTTGTATCCTTTAGAGGTTCCCGGACAGAACCTGGGCGTCCAAGTCTATAAATGGCACCAACTCTGTGCCCCAAAGTCTCTAAACAGCGCCTCTTGTAGACGCGGTTTAGGGTTTACTTGGAGAGTCA
>CAJNIZ010010027.1:0-12645 GCA_905231905.1 Symbiodinium pilosum
ATTTTGGGAAACTACCATTTAAGCTCCACGCGGTCCTTACAATCGGCGAGCGCGAGCCTCTAAAACTACGGGAATGGAAAAAAAGCTTGACCTCTAACCGCACTTGCCTACAGCTTGGGTTTAGGGCTTTGGGTTTAGGGTTCAGGGTTTAGGGTTATACCTGATGATTACTGTAACTGCCAGTAAACTACATTCTGTCGACGCAATGTGGGGCCTGAATACTCACCAATGTTACTGTACTGGTCTAGTTGAGGTACCCTATAACATAATTAAGGACTGTAGAAGCAATACTGTTTGTCATGTCTTACGGTTTCTACACCGTCTTTGTATGCCAAGGCCTCCACCCCCCTTAATATCAAATATTCCCAATATACTATAATATACCAGAATGGGCAGTACTTGATATTCGTTGGGTCATAATACGAAACTGTTAATGAGTCGGGGCAGTACCCAAAATAATGCATGATGACCCACGGACGAGAAGGCTCAACATCGGCTTCCCAAATACCCGGGAAACTTCTGTGAGGTTTAGGGTTGAAGTTTGGGCCTCCAAATACTCAGGAAACTACTACCTTGTAAGGGTTCTGGGATGTTCTGGGTTTACCTGCACTGGGCAGATCCTGCTTAAACAGGGTTCACCTAGGCCTATCAAATATCCAGAGAAAAACAGTTTGCAAACCCCGTGATTACTGTATGGGTATATAGACCAGTATTATGGGCGTTTGGCAGGTCTTGTGAAGCGTCTATGCCAAGCAAAATTCATAGTTCATGAGGTTGTAGCATACCCCTGACGTCATTCCTTCCATGAACCTGCCTGTTCTCCAGTTATCTTGGGCAGGGGTGGTTAAATATTAGGGGGAGAGGATTAATGTATTATGCAAGTTGCTCCACAGGCAGTGCCACCAAGGCTTGTAGCACGAAAGTCTCGCGCATGCCGGCTGCTGTCATGAGCCTGCCCAAAGTAGGGGGCTTTAGAGTCCCTCGTATAGATAGAATATGGGGTATATGGGGATCTTATTACAGTATACCCAAAGCCATATTCTATCTACTTAAGGGGCAGAGTAGATTCTTAGGGACCCTCCGAAACATGACCGACCCCCTTCAGAAGGACCCTTATGAGGGAATTGCGAGGGAACCAAGGGTTTTGTAGTTGGCCTGTCCTATTCCCTGGGGATCTAGCTGACAAGGCGCCGGGCAGTTCCCCTGACCCACAGAACCATTCCATTGATAATCTGTTCTGTGACCTGCTGCGAGTGTCTAGAATCAGATTTAGGGCAACCGTGCTGATGTAAGTGTTGAATACGTAAATTCGCCGCTAAAGAATGTGGCAGCCTCCAGCAAAAGCTACAGTGACTCAGGCTACAGTCCCCCTTAAGTGGATAGAATATGGGGAAAAAGGATCTTATCATGATATTGGGCAATTCCATATTCTATCTACTTAAGGGGGACTATAGCTGTTGGGACTTTTTTTCGGGCAAAGTCTATCTTTACCGGGCTCAAAGGTTCTCGGTTGAGACTGTTTTCCAGCTTCTTGAAGGCTTGAAGATTGATCTAGTTCTCGCTAAGCATGCACTACCCACATGAAGCCAAAGCAGAAATGCAGAAGTTCAGCATCATGGCAGAAACAACCAACAGTATTTCCGTGTAGGCAACATGCACGAAAACTCACATGCGCATAAGAGTACTAGAAACTTGAAACTTCTGCCTGGGAACAAAACCTTCTTCCAAATATATGTTGCCCAATCCGCTCGCTTCTGAGTGTAGGAGGACACCGAAGCCCTCAACCCCAACCGTACTGAAGCTCAAGATCACACGGTAGAGATTTGCAGAGCCCGTGCAGAGCGCCTGCATCGTCCCTGGCAACCGCGGCCTGATAGAACCACAACAAGTCCAAATAGAAGTCCCACAACTCCAACTGCAATCCTTGTCCTGCATAGCTCGCTGCATGAGCCCATACCCTGGCCCATCGAGCCTGTTTTGATCCCCTGAACCCTCCTAAACCCTGAATCCTAACTTGACCTACCCCACCATACCCTGCCCTGCTCTGCAGTACGAAGCCATCGCTCCGACAAACATTCAACCCTTGAGAAATCGTCATGAACCCTGAGATTGGAAACCTACACCCTAAACGCCTGAACCCTACATCTCAAAGTCTGAATAACATCCTGAACCCTATAACCCGCATACCCGAGATTGCTGTTCCCCTAACCCGAAACCCTGAACCCTAAGCCCGGTACCCCCGTCTACCCCAGAGTGTCTTGACAATCTAGGTTCTCCAGGAAGCCCTAAATACGAAGGGTACCATGTTTCCTAATGTTTAGCTTTAATAAGGAGACTCCGAAAAAATCCGAAACCTCAAACCCTGAGCCCTAAACCCAAACCCGAAAGGTAACAAGGGTACTACTGGGGTACCCTAAACCCTAAACCCTCAGCACTACACCCTCTAAAACCCTAAACCCTAAATCCTAAACCCCCCAAAACCTAAACCCTAAACCCTATATCACTCCTATAAACCCCTATAAAGGGACCATTAATTTTGGGCAACCCCCATTTCTAATCCCTAGCAATGGGGCGCCTTAACCCATCCTCCGCAGCACTGGCAAACTGGTCAGCCGGAAAGCTGGGTCCATCGCGAAGCCACCTTGGGGTTTAGGTATTGGAGGGTTCCGGGGTTGGGGTTTAGGGCTTCAGTGCCAATAAAAGGGTTTCTATTGGGGCTGTATGGGGATAATGGAAAAGAAAATGGAAGCTACTATTTTTTTAGGTTTAGGGTTTAGGGTTCAGGTATTGGGGTTTAGGGCTTTAGATTTTAGGGTTTGTCGGTTGTCAGGTTTAGAGGTTTAGAGGGTTTTGGGTTCATGAGAGCTGCAGGACCTAAATAACTATAGCCGTACATGTATGTAGTTTTTGTTTAAAAACATATTCGCATACAGCTTTCCAGGGTTTAGGGTCTAGACACAACCCTGCCATAACCGGCAAGAACCATGCTGTTCTCTAGCTTCCCTAAGTTCCTTCGTCGTTTTCAAAACTGACCCAACCTCCCTCTTAAGGGACCTTTCCCTATTAGTATTGTCCCCAGTGCCGGTCCGTTTCTTCCTGACCTGCGGGGGATCCCTAAACCCTCAGCCCCAAACCTTTCAACCCTAGGCCTTGAACCCGTTCCTCTGCACTCGTAATCTTCACTCCCCCTTAAGGGCCCCAATACCTACACGGCATATGTGTTGGGCACAGAATACCTAGAAAGCTCAAGTACTTGGACCCTTCGGGTCCCAGAGCCCTACTGTTTCTGTAAGTATGGGGCCTCAAGTTGGGGTTGTAAGCATTTGTGAGGTGTAATCCACGTCTATTGCCAGTCAGGTATTTGGCATAACCCCTATATATTCCCCAGTTTCCGTTTCATTTTCCATTTGATTATCCATTTTGGTAGTTTCCATTTTCTTTTCCATTACCCCAATATATAAAAAAAAAAATATAACCCCAATATATACCCTATGTAATCCCTATCACACACCGTAAAATGAAAACCCTGTAATCCCTGTAGTTTCCATTTTCTTTTCCATCACCCCCAATATAACCCCAACCCTAAACCCTAAAAAACCCTATAAACCCTAATCCTCAAGCCCTCAACCCTAAACCCTAACCTTAAAACCCTAAACCCTAAACCCTAACCTTAAAACCCTAAACCCTAAACCCCTAAACGTATGAGTCAGGGTGCCTGGCCTTCGCAGGGCGCAGCCCGCGGCTCCTGCGGCGTCGCGGGCCTCGACGCAGGCAAAGAAATCGGCCACCGTGCCTCAGAGGATTTGGGGGTTTCCCAAAATTAGGGGGTACC
Organism: Symbiodinium pilosum; assembly: GCA_905231905.1. Classification (NCBI taxonomy): domain Eukaryota; class Dinophyceae; order Suessiales; family Symbiodiniaceae; genus Symbiodinium; species Symbiodinium pilosum. The sequence goes on from CAJNIZ010010027.1 coordinate 3,833, forward strand.
TTTTTGGGGGTCCCCATAACAAGGATCATAGTACATTAGGGTCTATATTGGGGTCCCCCTGTTTTGGGAAACTACCATTTGGTTCGGGTCTGTTGGGGGGGAATTCGCGTTTTAGTGTCCTAAGGCATGCTAATCTGGGCTGAGGGTTTATCTTGGTTTTCCAGAAATCAGGTTTTCAGGGTTAAGGCTTGGATTTGGAAAGATAAGAGCTTGGATTTAAGCTTAGGGGGCTTTGGTCGCTGAAGCTCGGGATTTAGAGTTGTAAGATTCGGGGCAAGCTAAAGGTGGACCCTCCGGTACACCGAATATCCACAATTATATGCACATGCACTTTCCTGGATTAGGTCTGAGTTTTCCATGAGGAGCAGCCAGCCCCCTCTGCACAAAGGCATCCAGAAAAGAAGCGCCTGGAGGTACTTGGTAGAGGGTCTACAGTCTACACCTTCTTCTCGGTCAAAGAAGGCAAATCAACGAACCTGATTTTGCTTCTAAGTGAGTGCGCATCTCAGGTATTTTGACAGTGTGGATCAAACTATAGTTGAGGGATCGTACACAAAAGAACGCAGAATAACTGTGGGGCCTCGCTACGCAACCCGATGTTGTCCATAGACAGTACTGTAGACCGAGCTATTAAGAGCCTAGCGACAGGCAAGTGGAATTAATATTTCTGCCCAAGGTCCTTACTGGATCAATTGCGATGATCCCGTAGCAAAACGATCTCTCGCTGTTTGGTCGATGGTACTACATGGGCTGCCTGCTTCTTGGTGTGAGAGGTTTCGCAGGCAGACAAATGACAATTCTTCTGGTTGCCCGTCCAACCTGTATCCATGCATCAAGCAGCACGCTAACTTCTAAATCTTAAGCTCCCTTCCCCTAACTTCCCCAACCATCCCCACCCAAGTACACAATCACAAATCCTGGACCAAGTCCCGGGCCTGTCGGAAGGCGCACATAGTGCTCCCAGCGAAGCGCAATAACCAGGTTCCCACCTCAGTCTCCTCTTTCCGGTGTGCAGTGAACAGTGGGAGAATCAGGGTTCAGTGTTTAGGGTTTAGGGACTACGTTGGCACTACAACGAGGAGGGCGATAGGCATCAATATGGGAATATTTTGGAACAAGGGAGTGCATCTTGTGCCAGTCCTTCGTAATCCCTTTTCCTGGCCGTCCATTCATCCTGCTCAACGGTTTGTTCTTAACCGTCCTTACTATTCCTGAGACTGCAGATATTCTCAAATCTGGTGACTCTGACAGGGCAAGCTGCAGGATACTTTGAGCTCTCTCTTCTGGGTCATCGTTAGAAATTGTTATTAAGCACCACAAGTAGAATACAAGGGCTATACAATTCAAATTTGTGTTCTTATAGCACCCCTAGGCGGAACCTGTTTTCGGATAGGACGGGAAGAGGCAAGCCTTTGAAATAGGGTCCTCCTTGTATATCCGGTCACCCCTTGTATACCCTCAATAAATTATAATCTGTATTTTGGGGACTGCCGTAGTTGTACCCTTATTTTGTTGGAAACCTCCATATTGGGGGTTGCGCGATTCTTGGCTACTTGGAGGTTTTGCGCAACTGGTGGCCGAGAAACAGGACCGCTGCGCCCAGGCCGAATTAAAGGCATCAGACCGCCTGGGCTTTAGCTGACAGAAAGTAAATTCTTCAGGTGTATATGTGAGGTCCTGCCCCCACCCCTTAACAGTCTGAAAGCCCTCTTCATTGTTGACTCCGTGTTGGTTGGGTGTGGTGCTGGCGCCTCTTTATGAAATGAACGCATAGCGGATTAAAGTCCCTTTGTGCACTGCTCAGGCAACAAGCATACGAAGCACACGATAGCTCAATTCTGCCTTGCTACTGTTGGGGTCAGTCACAGTAGAGTGCCATTGTGGGCCTGAAGAACGTGAAGCTCTCCCCTCCCCTCTCTAAGGCCTCAGATTGAATGTTCTGCGCCCTGTCGGTTCTGACCATTTTTGGTTTTCTGGTGTAGTCCCTCCTGCAATCCCTAGTAAACCCCTACGTAGACCCAGTTCCCATTTCATTTTCCATGTTTTTTTTGATTCTCCATCATAGGGGGATCCCAAAACCCCGAAACCCTACACCCTGTGTGCATATATATATATATACATATATACAACCCTCTCAAGGTGGCTCCTAGAGCCTAGCTTTCATCCCATGCTTGCCAGCATTGGGAGTTGCAAATGTGGGCTCAGCCTATCGGCTCGGGGAACGCAGTGTGGGGGGGGTTTAGGGTTTAGGGTTTAAGGGGAGCCAGAGCCCCCCAAAACAACATTGCTACAGGTTTATGTACTCCTTCTTTTAACTGGCCATACTGGTTTTGATTGTAATTTGAAGTATTAACCTCCCTGCTCAAGCCTGGTCAGAAAGCTAAGTTGCAGGAAGCTGGAAAGATCTCCCAAAGCCTCAGCTAACAATGTCGAAGCACTTTGAAGATTTGCCGGCTGCGAGGGAGGACATTTTTGACAAGTGGCGGACGGGACGGTGATAGGTAGGAAAGCGCCAGATTACCAGAATTCAAAGAGTTTACGACCCCAATGAATATCCATGCGGGGGAGCATTTTGGCAGGTCTCTGCATCCCCCGAGTGTGGAGCGGGGAGATCTTTAGTAACTTGTAATGCTGAACTCTCCCAGGGCTTTGCGAGACGCACCGCGCATGCCATGAGAGGTATAAGACTTCTTCTGTGGAAATCGAACAGCGGGGGAGGGCTTGTGCCAGAGGCAGGGTCGTGTTTAGGGTTTAGGGTTGAGGTTTTCTAGCGCCCTAACCCCTCCAATCACCAATCAATCACGCTCTGTTGGCAGTGATCTGGTCTGGAGCAACGTAGAAGTCTTCATAAGTGCCTATATCTTGTTGAGATATATCTGCGGTATCCTATACCCTGAGTTTAAGACGAATCTACTCAACAATCATTAAGGCCCTGTCGTAGTGTAGGCCAAGCACAAGTCCCCTCATCTGCCCTTCTAGACTTTTAGGGCAATCCAATTCCATCACAGCATGCACACAAAACGTCAGGAAATCTCCTCCAATCATTCGCCTAGAGTGTAGACTGAGCGTAGAGGCCACAGACCCACGATCGGATAGCTAGAACCTTCACCGTTACGGTCGCGCTAGCTCCAGGCACTCCAGGCCCCTACATTACCCAAGTTGCCAGCCAAGGAGCATGCCACCCTAAACTGGCAAGCCAAAGAAATTCAAAGAAGTCTCCAGAGCTTTCTCTTATGAAGTCTCTAGGGACCTTGATTCACAAAATTGAAAAAAGCTAAACCTTAAACCCTAGACCCCAGCGAGCCCCTAAGCCCAGGAGCCGGTGCAAAGGTATCTTCCCAATCTGACAGGACATCCTGGGTTGCTGTTAAGGAACTTAAATTTACCATAATGGATATATAGGGTTTAGGGCTTAGGGTTACCATAATGGGTATATATAGTAAATAATAGGGCTTCCCCAAAATAGTAGCTTAAATCAAGTTCCTTAACAGCAACCCAGCATCCCGGAGGTTCATCAGCACTGGAGCCTTCCTTGCTTGCTGTAGGGGGATTATGTTGGAGCTTCTAAAGCAAGGCTGCGCACTGCACACTCAACCGAGATTCGCACAATCTCTGTGCAATCTCTCTTTCTGCCTCTCTCTCTCTCTCTCTATTCCTGTCTCTCTCGTGCGATATCTATGGTTATCTATGGAATACCGTCATTACCTAGCAGGGAGCGTGTTAGGAGAGTTACCCTTCACATCACGAGTCAAGGCCCTGCAGCCTTCCCTGAACAACTCATGGCACGTCTCCGGGATCATGTATATGCGGTTTTCGAGTAATTCGCTCCATAACTTAGTGAACCAGGGATGAAACAGGAGAATCTTCATAGCATCTGTTAGCAACCGTCCGCACGCTCCGAGCCTACACCAGCTGCGTGCGTGTCGACACGGGTTGCTCAGGAGCTTTACTGCGTTCACATTGGGCAACGCCCACATAGCACTGCAACTGAAACCCGCGTTTCAAAACATTCTTTCGTGTTCTCTCAGATGCAAAGATGAAAGGCCCGAGTCACTCCCTCGGGCATTCCTCAAGTCAGGGAATATTGTGATAGACTGAAAATAAACCACTACAAGAGGAATGTCAGAGTCAGGCTGAGAGAGATGGCAGCTATGCAGGGTTGGAATTTGTCATGATCTGAACTTCGCTTGACCGGCGAGCGTCAGAACCTGGTCAACGACCTGCTGGATCATCTCCTGTCAGTCATGGCCTAAACTCTGAACCCTAGACCCTAAACCGCATGAATGTTCACCAATCAGTCCCCTGGCTCAGGAAATGGAACCCCCTCAGCACCTGTCCTGTAGGCAGGATAAATAACCGTTCTATGGTATGCCGAGAGGAATATGTAGGGTCAGTCATGTTCTGCGTCAACTTCGGCCATGGGATCCTCCGCATGAAGACCACCAAGGCATGACTCCAGCTTGCAAAGCCTCCAAAAACGGTCTCCCAAAATCATCCAATCTCTAGACAGGGTTATGCACCGCAAAATCAGAATGAAGGTAAAGCCTGGATACCTATTCGTATTTAACAATTACAGCTCTTGTAAAACTTCAGCATAATGTATGTACTCTGATTCTTGAGGCTGCTACATCATGATCTCTATGCACCCCCGTTTCCATGCCATGATCAGTTGTCTTTTGCACTTGATTCTTTGTGAACATGCGTTAGGCTTTGCCAGGCACTTCCTCCTTGTCCATGACCCGTTTGGCCGCCGTCTGCTGACGCCAGGGGCCACTGGCGGCTGCGGCCATGAGGTGGGCTGCTTCCACCTGGCAGTCAAGGGTTCGTTGCAATTACTTAGGGCTTGGGGGGGGTCATTTGGCCCTGATGTGTTTGAGAGCTGTTGAGGGAGTCGGGTAAATTAAGAGTTGGGACCTTAAGCCATTGTAATGTTTATCTCATATCGATGTTGAAAGTTTAGGATTTAGGGTTCAAGTTTAGGGTGAAAGTCGTGGGTGGTGAGGAAGAAAAAAAGGAAAGCTACAAAACAAGGAGTATCCTCCACAATTAGTCCAGACCCGCCTGCCTTTCCTGGATAGTAATGGTATTTGGGCCCTTTTCTCTAATATTTGGGTCCTTGGACCCTTACGGTCTTGTATGCATCCCAAAACATTCCCCTCATTGGCTGTTGCTGAGGGAGTGGAATACAACAGGAACATGAAGCGGACGTTGGGGGTCTATAGGAGCATATGGGTAGTTCCCAAAATTAGGGTCCCTTTTTGGTGCCCTAAATATTAGGTGCCTTTATATAATCTATGACCTAAAGGGGCCCATACTTTTGAGAACCACCCATATTGGGTTTAGGGTAAGCAGGTGCCAGGTGCTGGACAGGACACCGTTGATCCCTCATCCAGTGAGTGGAGCGCTGCCGCTTGGTCCCAGGCAAGGTGTGCTTCCTGTTCTCATGGCGAAATGCCAATGCAGGAATGGGGTAATGTCGGGGCCTAAATTGTTTCTCCTCGCTTCTGGGCATTTTCTACTAGACTACTAGAATTATACAAAGATTAAAGAATTCTTTGATGCAGAGAGTGTTTGCTGAGGCCAGCAGACGGGCTTTCAAAGAGATAATCAAAGAATTCCATCAAAAACTATTTCGGCGTCTACCCCTAAACTCTACACCCTAAGCCACGTGGAAACTTGAGGCTCTTGCATACTCCAGTTGTTGGACTGCAGCTGTAGGCTCAGGAGTGCTCATGGGTGATCTTCCAGACTTGCATTGCCGGTTAGGGTGCAGGGGGCCGCATGTAGCAAGTCAAGTACATCAAACCATGTGCATGACACACTCAGCAACTCTGCAACAACTACCGTTGCTACTACGACTGTGTGAGTGGCACTCGCTCTCGCATGTGTGCACGATCCTACTTAGACCTGAACACCCGACGTAGCTATGCCCACCCAAAACCTCGACCCTCAAATCCCTATTTTCAAAACCCACTTCTCTATCTTTGCACCTACCTACATCTCACCCGATCTGCACTCTCCGTATGGGCCTACTTTTGTCATGTCTTTAGGGTACATATATGTCTCCATATTCCCAGAGTTAGTGTCTAGGGTCCTATATCCTCATCCATGTCGTTACATTCCTACTACGTCTCTTACGATACCCCTTTTTTAGGAAACACTTAAATTCTGAAACGCCCTTCGACCGAACGATCCTTTGCAGTCACTGCTGGTCCGAAGTGGCCCAGAATGGCTGACCTTGGTGTAGAACCCAAGAAGGGCTAAGAGGAAGCCAAAAGGTTGAAGGGGTTATAGGGTCGCGGAGTCAATAAGGGTATATAAAAGGATCGTTCAGGCTTTGTAGAGATCTTCTAGAGATTGTGTCGAAATTTAAATATCGGGATGACATAGGGATGCCAAAGGTTTAGCCCTCCACGAAACTAAGAAGGAACCTCATATATATGTATATATATATATGTATATATATATAGAGAGAGAGCTCTTGTCTTTCAGAACGGTAGTCTTCATAAGGCGCCTTTTCAGGCTTCATGTTAGTTTGGCAAAAGGGAGAACAGCCCAACAGTGTTCTACAAGGATCTTCAGGCGTTAGTTTGGGGGAAGGTATAAAAACGCCAGAAAGGATTTTGCTCTGTGTGCAAAGGGCTCATAACTGCGAGGTTTCTCATGTTCACTTGACGGAGGGTAGATGTTTCAGGTCTGGGGGATATAGGCTGTGGCCTGTCAGCTCATGAGAACCACGCTGTTTAGGGTTTAGGCCTAACCCTATGTGCGTACACACACACACACATATATATATATGTATGTATGTAAATAAATAAATAAATATATATATATATACTTTTACAGATTTGTTTCTACACCTAGTTATATCCCTGCAGGCCCCCAAATCTGCCCTATACCAACCCCATGAACTCCCTGTCCCAACCCTTAGCCCCATATGTCCCTCTAATTCCCTATACACCTTTGATAACCCCCTTAAATCCCCGCATTTACTAGCTCTGTGAACTTGATTAACCCTAAACCCAAAATCCTCATCACTAATCCCTAAACCCCAAACCTTAACAGTGCCACTGCAGCCCAGACGCTGCGCCTCTGCGGCCCCTGTGCCAGCGGCTTTGAGTTCAGAACCTGAGCCAGTGGCTTGCTGGGTTGCGGTTCAGGAACTTAAATCAAGCTAAGCACTACCATAATAAGGATATGTGGGGTTTAGGGTTCAAGGCTTCAGTTACCATAATCTGGGTATGTAATAAAAAATAGAATTTCCTTATCATGGTACCGCAGCTTAAGTTGGGGCAAGGATCACATATGGGATTTTTCTCCACATCAAGAGTACTCCCACAGCCCTCCCAGACGCACTTCCATCCTTCCGAAACCCTACCCTACTATCTAGGTCTTATTTTGTCTTATTTCCCGAAACACTCCCAAAGCCTAGACCCCAAACCTCGTGATGAAGATGCTCGGAACACTCACTCCATGAACCTGCGGATCCGTCGAATTTTCAAGGCACCACCCTGCTTGGAGGGTCAAGGGGACTTGGGAAGTAGGTTTATCATGGCGATCATCAGGGTACTATCTGGGTTGTATGGGACTATTTACTAAGTCCCCCTGACCCTCCAAGTGAACCCTCAACCCTAAACCAATGTGCAGACAAGGTGCAGAAGTGGGTCAGATCATCGAACAGCTTGCCACTGCCAGCCTTAAAAAGTAGGGTTTTGGGTTTAGGGTTTAGGGTTAACAACTACAATTTACAATGTAAACGTACAGCCTCCACGGCTCAGGACTACACCTGGAGGGTCAGGGGGACTTAGCAAGAAGGTTAACAATGTGGATAATTCGGGAGACTTTATGAGCTATCAGGGTTATTTACCTACTTACTAAGTCCACCTGACCATTTACCTACTTACTAAGCCCACCTGACCCTCCAAGTAGGGTGTAGAGGCAGGAGGAAGGGCCTTTAGGATTCGAGAGTTTGCGACTTCAGGGGCCCAGAGCTTGAGGGCGCAGGGGTGCTTGGAGAGGAGCGCTGGCGCTGAACTGATCGGTTGGGGTATGGAGGTTCAGGATGTAGGGTTTGAGGGTTTAGGACTCAGGAGTTCACGCTTCTGAATCACATCCCTGAAGCACAAAATCGTTGTCTCCACGAGCCCCTGACTCACTGAAGCACTGACGATTGGAAGCGCACCAGACACCAAACCTCAAACTCTAAACCCCAATGTCGGGGCCTAAGCAACCGGAATAGGATGTTTGGGGTCCATTGTACTATTAGGTAAGGAGTTTAGGAGTATAGCGGAACAACATTGATAATTATTCAGGCTTCTGCTGGGCTTGAACATTGCTTTTCCCAAACGTCGAACCCCATATAGGGTCCTGTTTAGAAGGACCATAGTAGTCGTCATGGGTTCTCCTTTCGGGGTCCCTGCTAGCTTGGGGGAATGTAAGCCCTACGTATGTATATGTGTATGTATATGTATATGTATATATATATATATCCGAAACCTGCTTTAAGGCTTTCTTACTGGTCTTGGTAGGAAATGGAGGAATGGATCCCTACAGAAGCCCTTGCCCATAATGATGCAGTTCCCATTCTCTTTCTACTCCTTCATCCCTACTAGGGTTGGTAAGGAGCCCCGCTTAAGGCAGCCTCCACAAACCCAAACCTTCTATTCCGGACAATTGCGGCCCATGTGTACCATTGTCTAAACTCCTAGTATCCCCCTTAATAACCCCTATAGTAGTCCCCTATATAATCCCCTATATAACCCCCCTTTAAGGAGTTTTGACTATGGCTCATGTTAATCAAGTGCGAGGGTCTG
>CAJNIZ010010028.1:0-11462 GCA_905231905.1 Symbiodinium pilosum
AACAAAAAAAATAAACACACCCACCCGCTCAAACAGCAAAAAAACACGCTCGGAAGGGGCGGAGGCGTGTTTCTTTTTTTGCTGTTCGGGCGGGGGCGTGTTTTATTTTTGCTGCTGTATGGGCAGGGGCCACACCCGAAAAGCCCAAACAACAAAAAAGACCAGACAACAAAACAGTAAACACTCTTACCGGTACAAATCAGGCTCTAAGCCCCAAAGTGGGCTTTCTCAAGGTTTAGGGTTTGGGGTTCAGGGCCCATGTTATACTTGATAAGAGGAATCTGACAACCCTCAGCCTCATGATGGTCATATACCCTAAGCCCTAAACCCTTAACCAATATGATAGTTATAGGCTCCCGATTCTGACGGGTGGGGTTGCCAAACCCCTCTTGTTTCTTCAATATGAACCCACATATAGGTTTAGGGTTTAGGGTAAAAATGAGACTTTAACATCAGCTTCCAGTGCATGTTCAATATTAGTTGGCCATGATTTCTCCTTTCCTGGGGTTACCAGAAAGAAATTGGTTCACCCTGAACCCTAAATCCTGAACCCTAAACCCTAAAGCCTAAACATAGAGCCTCCGGGTTGGGGAGGGGTCTCTCCACTGTGCTTGATGCAGAGCTTTGTAAGGTCTACAGTTTAGGGTTTTGGGTTGGGGTTTAGGGTTTAGGGTTTTGGGTTGTGTTAGGCCAGCCATGTTGGTATGTTTTGAACCTATAGGAACCTGCATATATTTACCATTCTTCCTTTGTGGTCGGTGTTTGTAGATGGGGGCTTAACTTCATATTTAGGGCCGGGGTTGGAGCCTACGGGTGAGGATTTCTGGCAACAGGGGTGCCCACCGCACCCAAAACCCTGAATCCTAAACCCTAAACCCTATCCCTAGGGCTCCACGTCTATAAATAATACCTACATTGGGCCCCAAAGTCTATAAATATGACCTACATTGGGCTATTTGGAGCCTTAGGGTATGGGTGCCGTAGAGGGGTTATGGAGATACGAAGGAGTACGTAGGGATGAGGGTTGGAGCTCCGTCGGCCCAGAACTTGCAAGACCCCTTTCCTGTAAGGTTTAGGGTTTAGGGGTTTAGGGTTTAGGGCCAAGGTGGGCCAAGTTGCAATACATTTTGGGTTTTTTTCTTGGTGCAGAGGTTTTGGAAGTTGGTCAGTTGAGGGTTGGCATTTGTCCCCAAAAGTAGTAATATATGGGAACCCCTTTGAACCCCAAGTATATACATGATGAACCTTTCGCCTGGACCCTATACCCTAAACCGCGTGAAAGGATTACATTGTTTTTGGGGGTCCATGGTAGCTTGGGGAGGGTACGGGTCCTTGTGCCGCCTCTGACTGCTGCTTGCAGGATCCCACCGTGGACATCGGTCTGGGACAGGAGGCAACCTCCACTGTATGACTAAGGGCGTTCTCCTAACCATAACCACCCTAAAGGAAGTGGGGGGGGGGGGTAGGTTAGAGGGAGGTGGTAAACCCTAAACCTAAGAAAATTCATATCAGAGTGGTGACTATCAGGTTATACAGGATCGCTTCAGGTTTGCTAGAGTTCGGCAGTGATGAAAAAGGGTCTAGGGGGTTAAGGGTTTAGGGCTTAGGGCAGAGGTTTGGGATTGAGGGCTTAGGGTTTAAGGTTTAAGGCTTATATTCCCCCTAAACTAGATAGAACATGGGGTATACGGGATATTAATGTGATATACCCAAAGCCATATTCTATCTGCTTAAGGGGGACTATAGGTTCAGGTTTGGAGCTTGGACGGTGTTTGGGGGTGATATTTGTGTGTTGTTTTGAGTTGAAGGGGGGAAATCTCTTAACGAAGGGTTGAGGGCTTAGGGTCGGGTTCTGCTACCCAGAACCTCCAAGACCTGCGAAACAAGGAACATACCATCATATTAATATTCAGAACTTTTGATACGTATATGCTTCAGTGAAATATCTTGAAATCCGTAGTACCGCACAGTTATTGAATAGTCCTTAGCTAATATTAGAGCCCATAGCATCGTGTAAGGTATATGCCTTAGTTGAGGTTTACATTAGTGGGCTATTTGAGCGGGGGCCTGCGCACGCAATGAGGGTTGCTCAACTTCTTGGCCCTGCTTGGGGTCCTCATGCTGCGTGTCATACGTGCTATCGTGTAAATTCCTGGTCTTTCCCTCAACAACCCCTATATAATTCATTATATAACCCCCTGAAAGGAGTTTAGACTCTGGCTCATATATGGGTTGAGGCTTTAGGGGCAAGGGGATGCGGTGCAAAGGCACCTGCATGATGCTACAGCATAACCCATCCCCATGACCTATTGAAACTTGCATTCCAAGGCTTCCCACTTGTCTACCGGGTGCTGCGTAGAACCCTAAACTCGAAACCCTAAACCCTAAAATGGAAACGGGGAACTTATCAGGATAGTAGCCCGGTATGATCCCTTTCCCCCGGGCCCTAAACCCTCAACCCCTAAACCCCTGAACACCACCAAGCACAGGGGGGACAAAGCGCTCTTGCTTTAAGCCCTTGACCCCCACTCCGAATCCGCAACCCTAAGCCCCAAGCTGCCAAAAACCCTGAGGACCTAAATCTGATAACGGTTTAGAGTTTAAGGTTTAGGGTTTAGAATTTAGGGTTTAGGGCTTAGGATTTAGGGTTTAGGATTTAGGGTGTAGGGTTTAAGATTTAGGGTTTAGGACTTAGGGTTTAGTCTATATCATAAAGCCGAAAGTGATAAATGCCAAAATTAGAACAGCATGAACCCCAAACCCCAACCTGCTCCGACCTACTGTTTCTTAGTAGGGAATAAGGAGGTATAATCCCGAAATGATTTATTTCTTAGGTCAATCCCCCCTATAGTAATGGCTCCTTAATATAGAGTTAATAGGACCTTAATATACCTNNTATTTCCTTATTCCCTACCAAGAACCAGTAAGCTAAACCGTAGTCCGCATGCCGACTGCAGGTCGACAACTACCTGGAGCAAGCATGCTCGGATCTCAGTTGCCCGTGTGAGCACTAACCAAAGGGGCCCGGTGTAGGCTACTGCCAGATATACCCCTATACGGCGAGTTAAAAGGTAAACCTTCAGGCCTGAACCCTAAACTCTAAACCCTAAACCCTAAAGCCCTAAACCCAAACCCTAGACTCTCAACCCTAAATCCTAAACCCCAACTCCGAAACTCTAAACCCTTAATTCCATAAACCCTAAACTCCAAACCCTTTGAACCCTAAACCCTCTGATTGGGACCAGATTTCAGGATGCCAGGCGAGAGACTTGAAACTTCAGGGCTTGGTGCTGTCCAGGGGTTTGGGGGCTTAGGGGTTCAGGGTTTAGTGTAATGGTTTAGGGTTTAGGGCTTAGCTCACTTGTGTTACTATTCTTCACGGTTTCCCAAAATTAGGGCTATTTTTAGAGTGCTTATAGGGGTAATGTTGGGGTTATACAGGGTTTAGGGTTGTGGGTTTAAGGCTTTAGGGCTTAGGGTGTTTTACGCCATTGGGAGGGCTAGGATTGAGACTTGCAGAGGTTTGAAAGGATTTATAGGATTTAGGGCTTAGAGCTTAGGCTTGGAGATATTGTTGATGGAACAGATCTTGCACCGTCGCTGAGGTATCCTGGAGTCGTAAGAATTTCAACAGTTTGCGAGCTATGGGTATTGTTGCCCCAAAGACCTAAAACCTGAAGCTTCCTATAAGTAGCGCCAAAGCGCTGCATAAACCCTAACCCTAAGCAATGAAACCTAAGCCGTCTTCCTCAGGCTTGAGCAAAGGCATGCCAGCATCGTGACCCTGGCGAGATTGAGATTTGGTGCAGGGGTTTTAAATAGGTTTAGGGTTTGGGTTCGAGGGCTTAGGGTGGCCCTACCCCTAGCACCCCCGAGGGACCTCTGCCTGGAGGAAAGCCCCCAGTTTCAGTGCTGGCGTGAAACTAGAAATCCCCCAGTTGATGTTTTGTCTGAACTGCTGTCAATACTAGCCTGATTAGGGGAGTTCTAACAGTGGACATAGGGGTCCTTCTTGTAGTTTAGTATAGTCTTTGAAGTGGTCCCTAATGAGGAACCCATATCCATTACAGTTTCTTTGTAAATGCTGACTCTAGCTCACAAGTACGAGATTTCAACATGAGATTTTTCGAAGACTTATTCAACAAAAGCACTTTCAAGAAGCTTCGATTTGTCACGGGGAAGGTTTTGGGGTCGAGGGATGCTGGTGCTGGGAAAGGCTGAAGAGGTAACCATTCAGGGAGATTCAGGTTGATTGGGACCCTAAACCCTAAACCCTAAACGAGTTTAGGGCTTGTTACAGATTAGCTGGCCTTTTGAACCTGAGGGGAAGGGTTTGGGTTTAGGGTTTAGGGTTTAGGGACCCCTTAGGGTCAATGATTGCTATGACTTACAGGTTTCGCAATCAGACCATCCATTTCGGAATAGGCCGGACTGCAGTGATGTTTTTGGTCCGTTCTGACGGTGGAAGGTTTGACTGGGAGTACAACAGTTCCATCTGGAGGTGTGGTTTTAGGGCTTAGGGTGTAGGGTTTTGGGTTTGGGCCAGTTGCCCCAAACTCGAGTTCTGATTATAATCCACCAAAAGCTTCAAAATAACAAGGAGTTTCCTCAATAAAATTTGGGAAAAGTCGTTTGGGAGGTGTCCTGGAGGAAGTCAACAGGCAGGACTCATGGTTTCCCTTGCTTGCATACCATGCCATTCTTGCGCGTCTGCTTTGTTATTATTCCGCACGGAGCAGAGGTTCGCTCTTCCGTACGGCCCAAATTTCCCTTTATTCCTACTACTTTCAATAATTGCTATCCCCTAAGAGTCCAAATGCCCGATATGCATATACTTAGCCCTAACCTGTACTACATTTTTAGTACCGAAGCCCCAAGTACGTAATTATTGGGTACATGGACCCTTATTGCTCTAAACCCTAAACCCCATAGAAGCCCATATATTCCTATATATCCCTTTAAGGGACCTAATGGTTGCGTACATAACAGTACGATGGGTTGCGGCTTTGTGGTCACATCTCATGTTGACGCCTTGGGACAGTAGAGGTCGGCATCCCGCATTCTCCTGCACTACCCGCCCCAGCAGGGAGGGGGCCCCTAGTTATCAGTTAGATGGGGTTAGAAGTGGGTTATAAAAGGGGTGAGCATAGTTATAAGTCCTATAACTTGTAATGACGGGATTGATATCGGCTGATAGCTAAAGTTATGTACCGTTGGGGCCTGGTACCGTTGGGGCCTGGTACCGTCGGGGCCTGGTACCGTTGGGGCCTGAGCTTGTAAAGAGTTTAACGTTGGAGGCTCTATAGGTCGCATGGGGTGTGGGATATAGGGCTACATAGGCGTCATAGTCGGACATATACCCTAAACCCTAAACCCTAGGGAAATACACCCTAAACCCTAACCCCCCCCCAAGATGTTTACTCATAGTTATGTAACTAGGGGGCCCCACCCTGCAGGGGACCTCCTTGGTCGGTCATTTATGAACCGCAGCATGACATGCCAAGTTGGCCAAGGGTTCAGGGTATACAGTAGGATTAGGGTATTGGTTTTAGGGTTCAGGGTTTAGGGTTCAGGGTTTAGGGTTTAGGGTATTGGGTTTAGGGTTCAGGGTTTAGGGTATAGGGGCTCTAGCAATCCGACCACTCTAGCTGCTGCTGTGTATCCAAGCCTGCTGGGTGCCAACAGACAGACACCCTAATATCTAGTCCCCAGTCCTTGAAACTTACCGTAAATTCCCTTTGACCTTCAACGCAACCCCGATGCCCGAATCCTGAGCCAAACGCAACACTCTGTCGCCAGGACGGCCGAAGATAGCCAGGCCGCCGCCTGGTCTTAGGGTTTAGGGTTCAGGGATCAAGGTTTAGCGTGAAGGGATTAGGGTTTAGGGTTTAGGGATCAGGGAGAAGGGTTTAGGTTTAGGGAGTAGGCTTCAGAGCTTGAGGTTTGAGGCTCAAAAGTTGAGGGCTTCGCGGTTTAAACTTTAGGTTTAGGACATCAGGTGCAGGCTTACAGTTCAGGGGTTAGGGTTTAAGGTTTAGGGGCTTCAGGGATTCGAGTTTTCAGGGAAGCTTTCCAAAAACGATCCCCAAAAACAGGGGATGAGAATATGCATCGCCAGTAGAGTTTAGGGCTAACCCTCCCCCATACTGTTCTCTTACCCTAAACCCTGAACCCTAACCAACGTGGAACACCATGGTTCGTTCTTTGTGGATATCATGGGCCCACTAAGGCGCCTCCTCCACCCCATTACACCCTGATAGGGGACTATCGGTGCCGATTATTTACTCGGTCTGGCTAAGGATTATTACAGTTTAGGATTTAGATTGTAGGATTGTAGGGTTTCGGGCGCCTCATATGAGCTACTGACAGTTTTAAGGTCACCAGAGGACAACAAAACGGTGCACACACTGGCTCCCTTGGTAGCTTACTTAGTGTAGTCTCTGATATTTCCCCGAAAGAAACCCATGAAGTATAGAAGGAAAGGCCCTAGACCTCCTACCCCTGAACCCTAGACCCTAAGACCTCATCTTAGGTGGACACATGGTAGTTCTATGAGGGTGCTTCTACTTCCCTGTGCATCCTGCGCATCTGTCGCCATTCCAAGGGTTTGAGTTTTCTCTGTTGTTTTTAGGGATTAGGGTTGAGGGCATAAGGTTCAGGGATTAGGGTTTAGGGGCGTGCATTTCATGGATTTTCATGCCACCATGGATGTCCGCTTTCCCAACTTGAAGGCACTGGATGATCTCAGTGAGAGCCTGCCTGCCAAAGGACCTAAGTTGGCTTATGAGTTATAAGGGGATTGTAGTAAGGATAAAATAAATAAATAAATAAATAAATATATATATACAGTCATAAGTGCCATAACTTGTAGTTCTGGGTATTATAGCTACACTTGTGGAACTAGGGCCTTATCCTGTTACAGCAAGTATCTTCCCTGCACAGGCCTTGTAGATATCGATACCCTATAACAGGGTTTTAACAGGACATGGTTATACGGGGTTATATTCTATAATAGGTTATGCAAGGGTTGCATGGAGTTATATTGGTAACAAAGGGATTTTGGTTCAGCCCAGCCCAAAACTTCGGATTCCGTTGTAGTCACATGATCGCCCTAGGGTCCCAATGGGCGGAGGTTGCAGCTAGCAAATACAGGGAACATTACCCCTTTCAATAGAGTCCCCTGGGGACTTCCATGGGGTTTGATTGCGGGTGTGACTGTTGTTTAACTAATATATGCAGGGTTTCCTCGTCAATTGTGGGGCTTACAGCGAGGAGTATGAGCTCCAGTTATTATTGCCGGAATTATACCCAGTACGCAGTCCCAAGAGGTAGGAAAGCATTCATATACAAGAGACCCACATATTCGAAACCCTCAGCCCTTAGAGCTAATTCAGCTCTCAACTCAATTCTATATTTTGTTCTGTACCTGAACCCCCAAAGTAAAGCCGTTATTCTACATACTTTTGGGGGTGGTATGCGCTCCTTGGTTAGAGGGTTTTGGAACCCTAAACCCTAAACCAACCCAAAGCCCCGCAGCTTTTGGCGGGTATATGGGCCAGTATTCCTGCTTGCAGGTCCAGCCGCACACCCAACCTTCAACCCTCCTCGTAGAACTTAAGCCCTTAAACCCTGAACCCTCGAACGCGGTTGAGGGTTTAGGGTTGAGGGTTTAGGGCTTAGGGTTTAGGGTTTAGGGTTTAGGGCAAGATCTTAAGCCCTTAAACCTGAACCCTTAACCCCTAAAGTCTTAAACCGGCATCCCTACGGCTCACAGTCTGTCCACTATACAGAAACTAGTACTTATACATTGGGCCCCAAAGTCTATATAGATATTCCCTGCATTGGGTCAATTGAAGCCTTAGAAACCCTGCCCTGAACCCTAAACCCTGAATCCTTAGGGTTTAGGGTTTGGGGTTTAGGCCTTAAAACCCCTACCCCTCAACCCAAAACCTTAAACCCAAAACACTCAACTGGGGCAATTTCAAGCCTCGCAGTCTCCGTCGCGGCTGTCGCTGGTGGCCAGCGAGATCCTTCAGCATGCGCACGCAGGCAGTGCCGGCAGCCGAGCTTTCCCTAGAGTTTAGAGTTTAGGGTTTAAGGGTTTAGTGTTTAAGCGTTTAGGGTTTTGGGTTTAAGGGTTTGAGTGTTTAGGGTTCAGGGTTTATGTTTCAAAGTTTAGGGTGTGGGGTTAGGTCTTCGGGGTTTAGGGTTCAGGGGTTTAGGGATTTCGGGATTTTGGGGTTTAAAGTGTTCCCGAGGAATCCTGAGTACCCGTATAGGGGATGCTACCCCAAACCATGTCACTGATCCCCAGTATAGAAACCTTACCGTATATCATATACATGCTTAGGACCCTTTGGGTTGGATTCAAGTAGCCAATGTACCTAATAAAGGGTCTTGTACCTAATCTGTTGGTATCTTTACCTGTTTTGAGAGTCTAGCTTTCTCTATGTCCCAAACCCTAAACCCTAAATCCTAAACCCTAAACCCTAAGCCCTAAACATGCGCTTGACAGGCTGAGGGTCTAGTGCAGAGCCCTACATGGGCTTCTGGGGGGTTTAGGGTTCAGGCTTTGGGTTTTAGGGTTTAGGGTGTAGGATTGAGGATTGGTTCTTGTCCCTTAATGTCAAGTTGAAGTATCATATACCATGGTTGCGCAGGCATGCAGGGTTCGCTCCAGCATCTTACAGGGTTTCCATAACAGCCACCGACAGCAGTGGAGTGATCTACGAAGGCCCAAATCTAGAGCATTGGAGTGATAACCCTAAACCCTAAAGCCTAAACCCCGGATTTAGGGTTTCTTGTGGTTGGGGCGCACAGAAAGACAAGGTGGCAAAGGGGCCATGGAGACCCAAAAATGCTGGCCCTTCCTCCCAAGCTCTCAAGCCTTAGATGTACTATAGTCTAAACTCCTTAAAGGGGGTTATATAGGGGATTATAGAGGGGACTACTATAGGGGTTACTAAGGGGGATACTAGGAGTTTAGACTATAGCTCAGATGTCCTGCAAGTTCAATGTTGACGGTGGGCACCAGTAAGGGGTGGGCGGGGGTGGGGGTGAGTGGCCAGGGTGTGGATTAAACCATAAACCCTAAACCCTTCACCGTGTGGCGAACTTTTAGAGGGTTCCAAACGCTCTGAGGCTGGACCAGCCTCGGCAAATCTACCCTTGCCTCAATAGGAAACTGTAGAGTTTGATTGTCTAATATAGGGTATAGGGCCCTATAATGGAGAATCAAATGGAAAATAAAATGGAAAATGAAATGGAAACTGGGATTATATAGGGGTTATGTGTGTAGTATCTTGCAAAGCTGCACGGGGCAGAGAAATTCATGCACCCACGCTTTCATCCGGGTGGGTCTATGAAACCCCTTCAAGGGAGAACGTGCGACACCCTGAACCCCCACACCTCAACCCTAAACCCGACACATCTACTAAACCTTCAAACCCCGGGCCCAAAGCCTTAAACCTCACACCCCGGCCCGCATCAGCCCTGAACTGGGTATACACTGTCGGAAGCTGGGTGTATATGGGGCTTCCTTTCAGGGATGATGAAGCATAGTTGAACACAAAGGCTTCAAAGGACTTCAAATCAACCTCAACATGATATCTGCATTTGTTTAGGCCCACAGGATAGTGTAAGACTTTGGGGGCCCAAGTGTTCAAGATTTGGGTACTTGAGATATGGGTAGATTTAGGACTGGGCACTCAAGCCGGCTTAAATCCTGCTCCGTGTTTAGGGTACTAAATGAAGAGTATGCCTTGTAGCTTCTATCTACATCCCTAAGTACCCTAGCTGAGGCATAAGATATAGAGGTACAAGTATCTGTATGGGCTATGAACCCTACAATTCCTTTTAGGTCCCTAAGATGGGTAGGTTAAGGCCTTTTAGGTCCCTAAGATGTGTAGGGTTCAGGGTTTAGGGTTTCAGGTCCCTAAGGTGTGTAGGTTAAGGGGCCTTTAATGGTCTTATGGCCCATCCTGACCCTCATCCCTGCGTTTGAGTCCCCAATCCTCAACGCCAAACCCCAAACTCTCAACCCTAAACCCGGAAATCTATGTACATCCTAAGCCCCAAAACTTTGGATATACGAGTTTTAGGGCTTAGGATGTAGGGTTTTCGGGTTTTGGGTTAGGGGTTGGACTTCTAAAACCTAAACCTTCAACCCCGTCATAGCCCATCCTGGTGGCGAGACAGACCCAAAGAGCCCAATATTAAAAGACATACCTCAAATTGCACTAGGATTCCTAATATGATTTCAGGTATATGGTAGTTTTCCACAGTAAGGGGACCCCAATATAGACCCAAAAATATTATTATCCCCATTATGGGGACTCCCCAAAGAGTAGCCCTAATTTCGGGAAACCCCCATATTCCCCCTAAGGGTCCAAGGACCCAAATAATAGGGTTTTAGGGCCCAAATACCAGTAATATTATAGTATTTGGACCCTAAAGCCCTATTATTTGGGTCCTTGGACCCTTAATCCTAAACCCTAAACCCTATATATCCCCCTATAACCTCTTTAAAGGGAACCTATTATATGGGTCCTTGGACCCTTAGGGTCCTTCATTTGGCTATATTTGGCTCTCTGGGGAGCAGCCGAGGCAACGGTGCTGCTGGGCCCGGCTTGCTCTGGCAAAACCACACTGCTTAAGGCACTGCCTTGAGGGTTTAGGGTTGAAAGGGATAGGGTTTATAGGGTATAGGGTTGAAAGGGTTTAGGGCTTATAGGGCTTAGGGATTATAGGATTTAGGGTTTATAAGATTTGGGGTTTCTAGGGTTGAGGGTTTAGGGTTCAGGGTCTGGCGCGTCTCGCTGCGCGGCGGCTGCAGAATGAGATGCCGCACCAACACGCCAACGGGTGTTGGGAAGGGAGGGTGGCATGTGTTGCAACGGCAGACCTCTCATGCCCAACAGACTAAGAATTGGTGTATTGGTTTGTGCTTTCTGCCCCTGCTTATGCCCCTTTAAACCCTAAACCCAACTTTACTCTTTTTCGGCCTTCGGGCTGACACCCTAAATTCCCGCTTTTCTTTCAGCTTCTGGATTGCGCTTGTGTAACCAGCCCGAAGCGCCTCCAGGGGGCTCCAGGGCACTTTCAGGAGGCCGCTCCAATATAACCTTCACAAAGCCCCAATATCACCCCAATATAGCCCCAATATCACCCCAATATAGCCCCAATATAACCTTAATATAACCCCAATATAACCCTAATAGACACTTCTTACTTTTATTGTACTGCTCCCGGTAGCGGGGTCAACTCAATGAGCTCCGTCTCCCAAAGGGTCCAAGGACCCAAATAATAGGGTTTTAGGGCCCAAATACCATTAATATTATAGTCTTTGGGCCCTACAACCCTATTATCTGGGTCCTATATACCCCTATATAGTCCCTTAATATCCCTAAATAGTCCCCCTATAACCCCTTTAAAGGGACCCAATTACTTGGGTCCTTGGACCC
>CAJNIZ010010029.1:0-12638 GCA_905231905.1 Symbiodinium pilosum
ACCCTAAACCCTAGACCCAAAAAGGTCAGGGGTTGTTACAACGGACCTTTTTGGGGTCAGGGGTTGTTGAGCGGTTTTATCATGGAAGAGGAGGGGATGAGTTTGGTCCTTACAAGGGCGCGTTCCATCGTCAGGGGGAGGGGCTTTCTTGTTAAGCCGCTAAATAAGAACTAGGAAGAAGAAAGGAAACCCTAATTCCAACTAGATTTGCTATAGCTTCTTGCAGGCTTCTTGTATATGCACGTGCTGTATAGAGCTTCATAAAACAATTGAAGCCCACAACATCAAGAAGTTCCCTAACCCCCGTGAATGCCTACTGTCACCCCTCATCACCTCATCACCTCACAACCNNCCCCCCCCCCCCCCCCTCCCCCAACAAAATCACTCATCATCCGGGGCTTTAAATGCTAGTTGTTCAGTTGTTTTGCACGCAAGGCCTGTGACTTGTTTAGTAGGCTTGGGGTGCTACGCGGTTTTGGGTTTTGGGTTTAGGATTTAATTTAGGGCGGTGGATACTAAACATCCTGCATGACCTTAGGTACCTTATACCTTGGGAATAAGGGTGCTATAGTATATCAAGGTCATGCAGGATTTTGAGTATCAACAGTAGGAGGAAGGCCCCAAGTCTCCAACAAGCCCATCTCCTTGCAAGATCACTTCTGAAGAAAGGTGCTGGAGGGAGGCATGAAAAAGAGTTGTGCGGAAGGTTTTCGACAGTTCTAGTCCTGCATATGCTTGATCACACTGAGCCATCATGAAGCCTGATCGCCAAAATAAGAAAGCTTGTTTTTGTTAAGTGCGTAAACCCTGATGGAACTGTCATGCCTCTTCTTGTTCCTGGCCCTATTCCTCCTTCTCCTGACACTTCACGTTCCAGATAGGGACCCAGAACCCAAAGTTAGACAAAAGGGTTTTGGCTTTACGATTTGGGGCTTAGAGCGACTCTGAAGCGAGTTTTGCTTTGCAAAACAACGGGCACATTTTTGAATCTCCTGTAAATTTCAATCCAGAACTTGTACAAGATCTTGCAAGTCAGCATATTCTCCAGAAGACACCAGGCCATCATCTTTCTCATAATTTCGGAACTACTCCAACGTGATCCTTCAGCCAGACCCGATAATCCATATGAGCTGTAGTCTAAACTCCTTAAAGGAGGTTATACCAAGAATTATATAGGGGACTACTTTGGGGATTAGTAAGGGGGATACTAGGAGTTTGGACTATGGCTCATATGTAACCCCTGCGCAAAAACAGTAGCAGAATCCATCCTAGGCAGCTATGACCCGGACAACGAGGAGAACAACTTCCACTTGCATGGTCCCAAGGGTCCAATGAAAGCGCCGGTTTCAGGTTTCGAGGTTAGGGACTTTAGGGCACTTGTAGCGCCCTGGGTTCAGGGTAAGGGGTAAGGTTGAAGGATTTAGTGTAGGGTTGCGGGTTCAGGCCTCTGGCAGCTGTTTTCAGTCTACTACCTGCCAGGAAGCTCCAAGACTCAAATATCATGAGTTCTACCTAGCCTGCAGAGACTTCCAGATACATTAGCTTGAAAGCGCAGAGTTCATTCATATTTCCTCAATTTTCTTGTACGATGCCAATATATAATCCTCTCCAAGCTATAACACACAAACCCCGAGCTTTACCGACTCTCAATGTAAAATTGAAGATTGGAGGCCGGACCACCTTCAGCGACGACTTCAGCTGAAGCATTTTCGCCAGGCCCTGCAGCATCATATGGCTTTGATGAGAACTACGGGCTCAGAGCCTTCTCCATTTGCTTTGGTTGACTTCAGCTTGCGAGGTAAATGATTCAAAGCTGTAAGGAAGTGCCAAACTTTTTGCTTTCCGCCCCTGTGGGGGGCAAGAAGTTCAATGTAGCTTCCAGCTGCGTAAAAGGCAAAGACACTTTGAATTTTCGGGTGACAAACTAGAATCGTTGGAGGGAGACGAATCCCTTCCACAGAATTATTTTCATTCAGCGCCTTGGAGTTGCTTGCTGTCGATGGCGGGAACAAGCCATGAGGAAGGGCCAACTCGGATTTACCTTGAGGGTCACCCTTCCCAGAATGGCAGCCGAGCATGCAAGATCATACCAAACGTCCTCCTTGATGCTTTGCGAAGATTTGACACAACATCATCTACAGTTGACACAAAGATTTGACCACAACATCATCTACAGTTAACAATCCACAAAGCAGCTCTCACACGCATTTTGCCGGCAGGTGTGTTCGGAAGTGATGCCGAATTCGCTGTACATCTCGAGTTATCAGGCTGGGCAGATTTCAGTTGCGCCTCTCCGGGCTAGCCAGAAAGCCTTACCTACTGGTGGTCATTAGGGAATAAGGGACAATACTCGCTATATAAGCGCTGTATAAAATATTTCCTTATTCCCTACTAACCCCCCGTAAGCTTAGGGCCAGTGTTCTGGTGTGTAGCTGCTGCTCCCAACGAAGCGCAGTGGAAGTGTTTTGCAATAGCATTTGCGGGGCAACGGCATTGCAGGTGGCATGCGACGAGGATGCGCTTCACATGTGCGGCATAACCCACATCGTCAACACGGCGGCCGACATATGTGATGGCCTCATCTCACTGGTGGTTAGTAAGTAGGGAATAAGGGAATAACATCCGAATATGTAGTCCCTGTATTTCATTTTCCCTCATTCCCTACATTATAAAGTACCCTCACATACTCCCTAACATAACCCCTATATTCCCTTATTCCCTACGAACACCCAGTAAGTTATTGCCTGCTCGGTGCACTTCGAAAGCTGCGAGGAGCAATTTAGATGATCTTGCTGTTTGCCAGGTGACAGTTGCTTTCCCGGCAAGTTTCAGTATATCACCTACTACCTCAAGGACAGAGCCAATTCCTGCATTCATGTGAGCTATAGTCTAAACTCCTTAAAAGGGGTTATATAGGGGATATATATATATATAGATAGACGCGAGTATCATAAGGGTTTCTGAGGGGGTCACTAGGAGTTTAGACTATAGCTCACGCGTCTTCAATCTTGCAGCTTTATCATATAGGAGCCTTAGACTCCGGCCCCAAGTTCAGAAGCAGAGGAACATACCTTAGAACAGGAGGTTCGGGCCATGGGCTGGGAGACTCTGGCCCTGGTGATAGCGTGGCATCTGCAGCCAACGTCTGGGGTGCTGATGGCAAGCTGAAGTTGAGATACCATACGATACGGATATGAAATGAACAGTTTGGTTTCCTTCGAATGATGGCTGGGTTGCACTTACCAAGCATCACTATAACCAAGAAGCCTCATTTTTACCACACACCTATATTACTAAATCCCGGACGTAGTAGTTTTCATTTTATTCTCCATTATTACAGTGTTCCCCTAGACCCTAAACCCTGCAGCTTAGGGCTCTGAGTTCCTTAACAGCAACCCGGCAGTTCTCACAGTCATGGATGACGGGCTGCAAGGTTTCAGGATGTCTTGGCAAAAATAAACGACGATTTAGGGTCAACATTTTAGGGTTTAGGGTTTAGGATCTCAAACTTGGGGTTTAGGATCTAGGGTCCAGGGTTGCGGATTTGGGGGTTCAGGGGTTAGTGTTTCTACAATTATTGATTACGCGAATAGGGAGAACCAAAAGAAAAAGAACATGGAAGATCAAATCGAGACTGGGTTTCTCCAGGGGCCCAAAAATACCAATACTATAGCCCCAGAGTCGTTGTCGAACTATGCTACTTGTAGCCGATGCTTCGAATATACTCAAACAGTGTTGGTGTTTTTTAGGCCCCAGCCTCATTTGCATGCGGTTCTTGCATGTATGTGTGGGAGTTTCTTGGCGTACCAGAAGGCTCCATGACCTGCACGCTCTTGGATGTTTGGCTACCTTTTGTGGCCGGCTTGCAGCCTTGGTTAGATGACAATACGCCTTGGTCATTCAACCCTTACCCTAGGGGTCCAAGTACCTAATAATGATATACTTGCCCAAAAGCTGTACTAGAGTTATTATTACCGAAAACCCAAGTACCTAATTATTGGGTACTTGGACCCTCTGGGTGAGCAACATAGACCAAGGGCCTGTATACAAGGGCGCTCTTTGATCTTGTATTTAACAGTGTTGATAGACGTCAAGATGTCACAGCATTGTCCCGGGCGTTTGGACTCCCTCAGCCAAGGACGT
Organism: Symbiodinium pilosum; assembly: GCA_905231905.1. Classification (NCBI taxonomy): domain Eukaryota; class Dinophyceae; order Suessiales; family Symbiodiniaceae; genus Symbiodinium; species Symbiodinium pilosum. The sequence goes on from CAJNIZ010010029.1 coordinate 4,144, forward strand.
AATTGCCCCATGTCGGAAACTTCCAACAATGGGAATTTCTCAAACCTGCTAAGGACTCCCGAAGATCTCCCTGAGGCTTTTCAAAGCTCCCGAGTGTCCCTTTGAGATTCCTTAATTCCATATTGCGATGGCTGCAAGTAGTAAAGCAAGGCGTTGCCCACAGGATCGCGGAACAGAAGGCCAAGAGCCTCCCCATGCTTGGGTCAAAGTTGGAAATGAAACTTGACTCTTTCCATTGAATTGAAATTGGGTAAGGGGTGAAAGGTTTAGGGTACTAAAGTCTACTAAGGAACATAAACAATAGTTAGAAATACAAGTGAAGCCCAAAACGAACATGTATGCCAATGCTCACACTAGTACCCCAAGAAAGAACCCTAAACCCTAAACCCTAAACCCTTGATCCGCAGGATGCAAACAGTGAAGACATCTCCAGCCTCTTGTACAGAACCCTGGAGTGGATGTATGAGGCGCGGGATGTTCTCTAAACCAAACCCTAGGCTTTGGGCCTCAAAGATGTTCCCTAAAACCCTGAGCCCTGGGGCTTTGGGCTTGAAATTCGGATGTGGAGTGTGGAATGCTTCAAGCTTTAGTGGGATGGGTTTTGAGTCCAAGCTTTTTGCCTTGCCCCAGCTCCAGATGCATGTCTGTTTGTTCAGGAGGTAGACCCAATACCTCAGGCAGGTGCTCCGTTCACAGCAGCAGAACAAAGCTTATGATCATTATCTCAGCAGTATCCCAACCCCAGAGTTTTCTGTTTGAAGCCGTTCCGCTAGCCATAAGACGCACCGCCTCACAAGCATTTTCCCATGGTTGGTCTGGGTTATTCGACTCTCAAGCGGGAAGAGAATTATTTCGAGCCCCAGGACGGGACAAGGAGGTGGAAGCAGGGCAACAATCTTCCCAGTTTGGGCCATAAGAAGTTTATCGCTTAAAAACTATGGGCTCTAGCTGGCATGTTGAGGCTCACGGGAGCTAGATGGCTATAGAACCCCAATAGAACCTCATATAACCCCAAAATGACCCCTATATAACCGCAATATAACCCCCCTATACAACCCCTATATAATCCCAATAGAACCCTATAACCCCCAATAAAACCCCAACTGCTGCAATTTTGTTGACAAGCTTGGCTTGCTTGTGTCGCTGTCCAGGCCATCACCAAGGGCGGGCGCGTTTTAGTTCACTGCCGAGAGGGCGTTAGCAGGCAGGGTTCCCAAAAATTCCAAAGGGTTTAGGGCCTGTGGCCCCCAGTAAGTAGATAGAATATGGGGTGTATGGCGATCTTATACTAATATACCCAAAGCCACACTTCTATCTACTTGAGGGGGACTATAGGGTTTGAGATGCTACAAGTGATCAAATGTGGCACATACTTGGGGTGCCAATCTGACTGCTGCATCCCTAAACCCTAAACCCTATAGGTGGTTGGGGGCCTCGGTGCATACCCCTTTAAGGTTCAGGGTTTAGGGTTCATGGGTTTTGCAAGAAGTTATAACTGCGCTTGCAACCTTGCTTCTAGCCCCCCAACTGGCCCTTTCGAGATTACCCCAATAATGATTATGGTTATGACCCCAATCTTATGTGGTTGCAAACTCCCATGGCCCTTCAAGTAGAGGTTTCATGATGCATGAGAGCCGGCCCTATCCTGCCCTTCTGAAGCTGCAACTTCCCTGGAGGGTTCAAGTACCCAAAGGATGAAGCCTGAGGTCTCAAACACTATGAGCCATAATCTAAACTCCTTGAAGACGGGATATCTAGTGGAGTACATAGGGGAGCATTACAGGGGTCATTAAGGAAGATACTATGAGTTTAGAGTATAGCTCATATAATCTGAATGCTTTTGGGTACCTGAAGCCCCACGGTATACCTGGGAACCTGGGCCCTTACACTTCTGTATACAAAGTACGTAATCAGGTGCACACCGCATACTGTGTCAATGGAGCTGCTATAACGATGGGCCGCTACCGTTTTGGATATTTTCTCAGCATATCGGGAAGTAGCTTAGCTACTGTCTCACTCCTCGCGCAAGAGTATCATGCTGGTTTCATCCATGGTTGGTTCATGCTGTGAGCTTCTGCAGGTCCGCCACATTTGTTATCGCATACCTGATGTGGTGGTTCCTGCCTCAGACTGCCCGGTGCTAATCTAGAAGGTTTAGTTGGCTCCAATGGGATATAGGCACCCATTGGAGTAATATTAGGGTTATATTGGGGTTATATGGGGATAACTACAATGGGTTATATGGGGTTAGAGAGCTTCAGTTCCGAAGAGAAAAGGTGTTTAATCGGCCCAGTATGGGATTCTGCCTACTCACCAATCCGTAACCCCTTGCGAAGCATTCTTTGAGATTGGTACGTGCCGGCAGTTTGGTGATCCTAGGCCCGAAGCCTCAGCGCCAAGGATGGGGTCCACAGACCCATGTAAGCCCTCAAGCTTAGCAGAATTCAAGGCATCGCTCACTAGATTCGGCCTTAAGTGCATTCAATGCTCGATCATGCAGACCTTTCCGCCTTCTTCCGGGATAAGCCTCCGACTGTACTTTGAGGGACCCTTCAGGTAATGTCTTGCATGCCCTGAATAGCTCCACTTCAGCTCCATGGTAAGCCCTATAAGTAAACTCGCTCTAACATTACTCCAGGGTCACACAAAGTGATCCCATTGCGAGCTCAGGAAGTCAAAGCTTAGGCGGGGGGGTGGGGGGTCCCCAAAATTGGGGCTACCTTTTGGGGGCCCACACAATGAGGACCATAGTATTTGGGGGTCTAAATTGGGGTACCCCTACCTAGTGAACCCACCATAGGGAAGCTTCACACTGTCCTTTGCTATGATATTGCGGGAGCTAAGGTTCAACCTGTCCTTCGAAGCTGCACATGAGCGGATCCGACAAGTACGGCCCATCTGCAACCCAAACACAGGCCACGTCAGGGGAGGGAGTTCTCCAGTTCTCAGACTTAATGTGAGGGTCCAAGTACGTAATATTCATATATACTTACCAAAAACCTGTACTATAATTACTATGACCCAAAACCCAAGTACCTAATGATTGGGTACTTGGACTCTCCGGATTAGTCTCCGCTGAATCCTGGACATTGGAAGAAAAAGAAACCCAGCCAAGGATTTCTATACAGGGGCTTTTTACTTTGTCACAGTCGTTGTTTATGGGTCAATTAAGGGACTTTGCTTGGCAGAAGGCAGGACGATTCTCTTCATTCTCGGGCTTGGGTCCTCACATAAGAAGCTGAGACTGAGTCTGAAAGCCTGGAAGCAACAACATTACTCAGGGCGCGGCGATAGTGACATTGCCGCGGCTGAGCCCGCATCGCAGCAGCCTACCCGAACCATTTAGTTCCTCATTCGCTCACTAGCCCACTGCCTGACTTCAATCAATCATCCAACCAATCAATTAATCGAACAGTGAATCAATCCATCAATCCGCCACTACATCGATCAATAAATCAATCAATCAATCAATCAATCAATCAATCAATCAATCAAACAATCAAACAATCACTCCATCTTTGCGTCTTTGACACTCTCCCCCTGCTCTCTATCTCTCTCTCTCTCTCTCTCTCTCTCTCTCTCCCCGCCCCTCCAACTTTCCGCGTTTCCCCTTGACCTGCCCCAAACCCACGCCCGAAGCCGCAAGCTCCAAATTCCAAGCAGGCTTCACCTGTCAGCTGCTGCAGCTGGCTAAGCGGCTGGCGACCAGTCCCGGGGTGCCTCGGCTGCTCAGGGCTCACGGTTTAGGGCTAAGACGCGATAGAAAATGAGAGTTTTCAAAACGGATGTAGCTTGGACATCCCGGGGAAGAGGTTTCTGCCTGGGGGGCCCTTGATCTTGATTTGTTGTATAGGGGTTAGTTTGAGGAACTCCCATATCAGCCATGAAGCTTCAGGGGACGGCATCCTGATGGATTCCTGGGGCAATTTGAGTCTGCAGGTTTGATTGAACTTTCTGAGGGGCTGTGCTTTGAAGACAAAAGTCGCCGTGATAGTTGGAACAGGCAGTCTCGGGAACCCTAATCCCTAAACCCCTAAACCCTAAACCAACCCTATCGGGCTTGTTGGATTCGATTTGGGTTGTGGCCTGAATATTTCCTTCCAAGCAGCTGTCGAAAGCAATGCAGAACCGGCTTGCTAGGACTTACTGGCACTTAAGGGAGAGTGGGGGAGCGGATCCTTAGAGTAAGCCCCATATATACCCAATAATAATCCCCACATTCACCCCCCTAAACCGTAAACCCTAAACCCCAAACCCTTAACCCCAATCCCTAACCCCTAAACCCTAGACCCTAACCCCTAAACCCTAAACCCTAACCCCTAAACCCTAAATCCCTAGAGGCACCAGTAAGAAGAACTCCATCCCGCCCCTCTGCCTACCCCAGCAACCTGTCTCGGCCAAACGTTAAGAGTGCCGTGCAAAGCCCTGTTAAGACGCAAGGTGAAGCCTAACCTAGGTTTAGGGTTTAGGGTTTAGGGTTTGGGGTTTAGGGTTTCAAAACCCATCAGATTTTATCCGCAAAACAAGACATCTACTTGGAAGACCGCCCTTAAACAAGAAATGCACCTACCCGGCAGCGCTGGAACGAAGTGGGAGCCTGCTCAAAGCCTCAGCTTTTGTTAGAGTGACGGTGATGAGACTCACATCCTTACCCTAGGGATCCAAATAGCCCAATGTAGGTATCAGTTGTATTTATATCCCTGGGGTTAGGCAATACTGAATTCTCGAACCTAGAAAAGACTCAAACCTCACGCCGTAAACCCTGAAAACCGCAGACATCTGATGAAACGCGCGTGCCCTCCAACCACAGCCTGCACGACTTCGATCGCTGTTTCGTCTCTGGAGTACCGCGACATACCGCGACATTGTTTCTATGATTCTTGCATGGCTCGTGTACTTCCATGGTGGCCTCGCCATAAATGTACATCAATGTTATACCTGATATGAGGCATACACTCTGATTCCAGGCTCTGAGCCCGAAATCCCTAAACAAAACCTTAGGGATCCAAAAAGAATGAACATGTTTGAACGCGGGAACTGCAGTTCACCCGCTCGCGGATGACACCATGCAGCCAACTCCCTGATGCGGGAAATCTGGCAATGGAGCATCTCAAGAAAGATGAGCTGAATTTGCTGTCAAGTTCCATGAACTGGACGCGGTTCTGGATCGAGCATTGACTGACGATGCTGCACTGGCCGAGGTCTTAAACCAAAGGGATCCAAAAAACCCACGGTGGGTAGACTTTTCAGGCATTAGGGCTGTACACTTGGATCCCTTAATGATCTCTGTAATCCCTCCAATACAGCACCAGTTTCCACTTCATTTTCCATTGTCTTTTCCATGTCATTCTCCATTCTTGGGGGTAACATCCGTAAACCCTAAATCCTAAACCCTAAATCCTAAACCCTAAATCCTAAACCATAAACCCTAAACCCTAAATCCTAAACCATAAACCCTAAAGCCCCTAGGGAAAGGAAAACAGAAATCAGCTGCCTTCCAGGCTGCCCCCGCCATGTCCGACAGGGCCACCCTCTTCCGGGTGGCGCCCTACCATCCCAGGGACTCCTGGGTTTTGGGGGTTTGGGGGTTTGGGGGTTTGGGGTTTAGGGTTTTGGGGGTATTGGTTTTTTGGGGGTTTCAGGGTTTTGCTTTTGGGGTTTAGGGCATCTAGGCAGGGAAAATCTCAAATTATAATTGCAAAAAATGGCCCCAGGGACTTCAGTGATAAGTGATATATAGTAACTTCCCTACATAATCGAACCCCAATATAGACCCATACATATTATAATCCTGATTAAGGAGACCCCTAAAAGGGTACTCCTAATTTGGGGAATCCCCACAAAGGGCTAGGAGGAGATCATAGGGGCCCCTGTAGGATTTTCTAAAGATCATCCTGATCAACTGCCATTTCCTGCCGTCTGTTATAAACATAAATACAGATGACACTAGTTTTTGGTAATATACTTACCTTGGAGAGGATAGGGTTAAGGGGGAGTGGGGGTACCTTGCTGGAGTCTTCGGCGCTAGCCATTTGTGCTTTTTTTTGCAGGGTGAAGCTACATTGTGAGAGTTCAGGCTGGAGGGTTTAAGGACTCTAGATTACTTGTGGGCTTGGGAACCTACTTGTAGTGTTACAATGGGCTTCAATAATTGGATATAGCATATCAGCTAGCTTAGGGGCCCATCTAAGTGGAGGGGAAGCGATCTGAGACGTGGTTTGGGGGCCCGGAGAATATTTTGTTCCAGGTTTCAGGGGCTTGCGGTGATAAGTCGTGTACGCTGCACGTTAGACACAGTAGCGGTAGCCCTGAACCTTTTCAAACCGCCAGCCCTAAACCCCCCACCCTGTCAAACCATACTCCTAGACCCCTAACCCCTAGAAAGCAATGATACAAATGATGGCCATAGTTTGGGTACTACCTCCACCCTGTAACAGTCTATATTAGGGGTCATGTTAAGGGCTATATATAACCATATGTATATTATAAATGTTACCTAACTGTTACGGAGTCGTAAACCCTAAACCCTAAACAATAGGTCTGCACCCAAGTTGGCTGAGGCAGCAGCCCTCAAACTGCGGATTCAGCGAGCTTGGCATGGAACGGGTCATGCCCCGCCAAGCGAGAACCTCACTATATGAGCTATAGTCTAAAGTCTTTGGAGGGGGGGGGGTTTAAAATCTAGGGGAATAGATTAAGGGGTTATTAATGCGGATACTAGGAGTTTAGGCAATAGCTCATATGGTCCTGAGAAGAGACTGACTCAACTATCTACGAGGAGCCACCTCCGACGGAGTTAGGTGAGGTGCTTCAAGACGAGCGTGGCCATACAGCGGAAAACGCGGCTGCACTCTGTTAACCCAGGTGCCACAACCCTGGTGCTTACCCATAAACCCTAAACCCTCTTGTGTAGCATTGAGGCATGAATGACAATTGCCAGTCTGAGTTTGATGTCTGCCTGGACAGCTCGGATGACGCTGTAGTGAGCAGCTCGCCATGGTCTGCTCTTTCCCCCAAGGGCCCAAGGACCCAAATAATAGGGTTTTAGGGCCCAAGTGTTATAATACTAGTAGTATATGGGCCCTAGAACCTTATTATTTGGGTCTTTGGACCCTTAGGGTTTAAGTTTCTCGGGACTGAAATTACCAGAGGCATTGGTTACTGTCTTTCTGACCTAGGCATTCATTTTGAGAGAACTTCAGTCGCACGAACGCCTGAAAAATCCAGTCTGCCGTGTCCTGCTACCTTCAAGTTTGCATGTTGGATTTTGGCACCAGATGCACCTGCGAGGTAGGGAATCCGTGTGCGCCAGGGCATTTCTCAAAATAGAGCTATCCAAGGGACATGAGAAACATGGGAAAGAATCAGATGATTCATGGGGCTCTGCTTAGGAAATATGTGGTGGAGAAACGCCAGTATTCGTTCGACTGCCTCGTCCCATTTGCTATTCGTGTGCTTTGGGTTACTCTGTACATTGTGAAGCTGCCGCACTTTAGCACTTTACTGATATTTTTTTGCCCATAATCGTATTTGCCAGGTTCTGACCAGCGGAAGCCGCTAACCGGATGTTATTATGCTTTGCAACCTGCTATTAGGACTAGTGCTTGTAACCCAAATACACTTAATCAATTTTCAATTAGCCAGCCTTAATCCTGATAATCTTGGTAATCCGACTGGAAATAATAATAGAATAGCACTAACAATCTCCAGGAGCCTTTTCTCCTGCTGGTGCCGGCAGAGCGACAGCCGGGACGCACAAAGTTCGATCCACGCTTCGGCAGGGGCTCCCGGTGGAAACCTGCTTAGCGTGTAGGGTGGGGTTTGGGATTTTGGGCATAAAGTTTTGGATTTAGGCTTTGGGGTTCAGGGTATCTAGCGTCATGAGTTACAGAGTGTAAGGTTCAGGTTTGGGGTAGAGTCGGGTAGAGGGTTTGCCAGTTCAGACTGGGTTAACCTTTAAATAACAGCAATCCCTGTTCAACTCTATGTGAGAACTCTGCTAGCAGAGCTTCAAGAAACCTCTCTGTCGTATGCAGAGGATTTTTGCACAGTATCACGCCCAGAGGGTCCACATAGGAATTAGGATTCATAATTCCTTCATTCTGTAGTATGGTTGAGGAGGACCCCCCCCCACCCTGTAATGGTGGTATAGTAGGAACATAAGAACACAGCAATATAATCACCGCTATGCTTCATAGTCACTATTGCTGGGTTGGGTCCACCTAAAGTATGGTGTTTTGAGCTTTAGATCCATAATGGCGCTGTATCTGGAGCCTCTAGGAAGGAGACGGAAGCCAGGTTACGAATTCATGGCTAGAGGGCGCTCAGATTCTGAAGGTGGCGGGGCTGGTTTGGGATTTAGGGTTGAGGGTTTAGGAGATCCTTAGGGCGAGGCACGCTGGTATTTGGCCGTAGGCTTTCGTGTAGGCAGGCTTCCGTTTCGCTGGCAGGGCCAAGTAATTTTGCAGGTTCAGGGTTTGGGGGAGGGGGGGGGG
>CAJNIZ010010031.1:509-12449 GCA_905231905.1 Symbiodinium pilosum
TAAACTCGAAACCCTAAACCCTGACAACCTGGAAATTGCCTCTTCTTGGGACATCGGCGAGGGCTCCATGCTGTCGATCTCGGGAGCCTCAACATCTTCCTGTAGAAGCAAATGCAGAAGCAAATCTGGGGTTAAGGGTTCAGGGATATGATCCCCTATAATGGAGAATCAAATGGAAAAGAACATGGAAATGGAAACTGAGGAAATATAGGGTTTAAGGAACTTAAAATAAGTTACTGTATGGGCCGATAGTAAATGACAGGGCTTCCTCATTGGCTAACCTGCTTTGCGAAATTTCCGGGGCTTCCCCAATATTTTTGCAAGCTACATCATGCATGGAGCAGGTCCTCCATGTCCTGGAAAGCTTCCATGCATTTTGCGGCCCACTCCTGCCATCAAAGCAGCAAAATCAACCACAAAAACTCGAAGCGTAGTGACTGCAAACCTTTTGCAAACCCTAAACTTTAACTTTTAAAAAATAACTTCATTTTGCAACCTCGCAATCAGGCTCCAGTGAAAGATAAGCGTACTGTTGAGGGTTCGGGGATTCGGGTTTGGGGATTCAGGTCTCATGGTGTTTAGGGTAATTGACCGTCAAACGGAAAAGAACATGAAAAGCAACATGGAAGCTGTGTTTATACAAGAGCTTCATAGGGTTTTGTCTTAAGACTTAGGGTTTACTTGGAGGGTCAGGGAGACATAGTAGTTCCGTAGGTAGTCACGGTAAAACTGAAATTTTCTGTGGCTTAGACGGGTGGTCAAGTTTAGGGTTTAGGGTTATGACTCTCCTAATACTGTGGGACTCTGCCAAATCCAGTGATCCCATTCTGGAAACCCTGAATAAGTAAGCTTTTGTTAGCCGGATTTGTACGGGCGGCCCGAATTTCACTTAATTTTGGACATAAACGCTAGACCCAGTAAATGTAGAAACCCGATCTCCCTGAAAGTGCTTTCCAACCTGAAATATCATTGCCTAGGGTTCAGGGTTCAGGGCTCTTGGTGTGCCATGCGGTACTTAAAGATGCTGTGACAAGAAAAAAAGTAGCTGGCAGTTTTCATAATTATGAGGAGACCAAGATGGCAAATACCACAATCCTGGTTATGGGCAGCCCTCAAAGTAGGGATCCCTGATTTTCGGAAAACCCCCAGTTGTGTTTCAGAGTTGCGGACAGATCCCAGGAAACATGTCGCCGTACTACGGCTGATGCGAGACATCCTTCCTGACTTTGGCATACTGGAGGTTTAGGGCTTAGGGCTTAGGGTTCAGAGCACGGCAATTCCCAAGGTATGACGTACTTAGGGTCATGCATGCCTTTGTGGTATCAACAGGTCCTGCACCCTATCTAACATGGCCAGCATCTGCGCGGGGGCTCACAGGATATGTCATGAAAACCCAAATTCCTAAACCCTGAACTCCACAAAGAACATAGCATAATAATGCAAAACCATGTTATCATACTCTCTGCATACTACACTCCCGGAAACTAACATGGAAACCCAAAAAGGGCCCTATGAAGACTGCAGTCCCTCTAAAAGGGGCTATATGGGATTCCATGTTAGTTTGGGGGAGTGTAGCTGATCTGATTCCCTTGATCGTCAGCCTGCTCTCTTCGAGTTTGTTCATGGCTGGGCTGTGGGAAAGAATATTAAACCCAACCCTACACCCTTAAACCCTACCTGAACCCCAAAAGTATGTAAAATCATGGCCTTTGGGACTATATTTAAGTGTTTTAGGCTATGATTTTACCTACTTTTGGGGTCCAGGTAATTCCTTAAACCCTGAACCAAACCTGTTTAAACCCTAAACCCTAAACCGACAATGAATAAAGGTCGTCACCGTAAAGCCCGACATCCAGTCGTACCCACAGATTTACACATGAGCTACAGTCTAAACACCTAGCGGTATAGTAGGCCGAAACCCTAAACCCTAAACCCTATATAACCCCCGTTAAGCAGTTTAGACTATAGCTCACATAGAAAGCAGATGTGAAGCTCAAACGTCACAGCTCGGGTTTAAGGACTAGGGGTTTAAGTGTTTAGGGCTTAAGGATTTGGGATTTAGGGTTGAAGGATTTAAGGTCTAGGTGTTTAGGGTTTGAGGATTTAGGGTTTAGGGGTTTAGGGGATCTAGGGTTTAGGTGCTTATGAAGGTTTAGGGTTGGTTCACTTGCGAGACACGTCTGCCTTGAGTGTGTCAAACTAACATGCGTACTCAAATTCCGCGTGACCCTGAGTACCTTCCAGGTTGCCCTAAGGGTCCAAGTATTCAATAATCATATACTTACCCAAAACCTGTACTATAATTACTATTACCTAAACCCTAAGTACCCAATTATGGGATACATGGACCCTTAGGGTTGGACACTGTGGGAGGCCAGCCTGCGAGGGTCAGGCAGGATTTTCGTATCAACAGTACGGCTATACCTATTTCATTTCAGAAGATCAACTTTACATCCCTTGTTTGGCTTAAGATTCCTCGTTGGGACTCAACGTAGTTACACTTAAAAAGCTCGTATCAAACACAGATCGAAACCTTCAGCCCTTAATCCCTAAACGGGCCTCGTCCCGAGAGTCGTCGGACAGTCGAGAGTCGTCGGACAGTCGGTCTCCATCGGTGCCATCGCTTCCTCAAGGGGTGAAATGCTCAGTGCCCACGGTTTGCGCTTTGGGTGGTTGAGCCTAGTAAGATTACAGGGTCCTGTTCAAAGGGGCTCTCTATTTCAGCTTTTTTTTCTCTCTTTTTTTTACTTTTTACTTTAGTTCTTATAATGCAAAAAATCATTCCGCGAAACCCTTCCGCGACACCCTCCCGCGGCCTGTCGCAGCCCAGAAACGTCCTCAATTTTTGAACGGACCTTCCGCGAACCTTTTCGCTTCCGCGAAGTATCTGTTACTCATGTAATACTTTCCCTAAGGCTCAAAATAGCCCAAAAGCCTTGTATAGTATGGTCTTTGGGCCCAAAATCCTTATATGATGAGTCCTTAGAGCCTTAGGGCTTTGGATGAAGATGTCAGAACTTCCGTCGTCCTCTTGAGGCATCAAGGCAACGAGCTACATAAAATACCATAATACACCATAATATACCATAAAATACCATAAAATAACATAATATACCATAAAATACCACAATATATCATAATATACTGGCATTTTCTGCTGGCAGTCTTTTGCAGTTGCAACGCTTCGCATGGCCCATGGGCTTGAACATTGCACTCCGCCTTCCACGAACCTTCCGCAAAATTCCCGTCTTGAGTTTCAAAGACCGACCTGCATTATGTGTCTTGCTGGGAATGCTCGTGCTTCCATTCCACAATTCCGCCACCTGACGTACGTCTTTCATACGAAATCTTGAGACTCTCTAGACCCTACAACCACCATATTCGCAGTCTTCTGAGCCATCTGATCTTATGGATTGATTCGTATTTGTTTTTTGCGTGAACCTTCCGGGACCCTTCTGCGAAGCCGCCAACACAATGATATAGGAAGACTAGCGGAAAAAAGTGCGGTTCACTTCGGCAAATTAATAGAAGGACTATATAGGAGTTGGTATGATCTTCGGGTGGTTGGACCAAGCAACACTCGATTTCTTCCTGTAGAGCACTGTATATAACCAAAAGACTAACCTTATATACTCTTTACGGGGGACTCTAGTATAGCCACATAGAATGCTACTCAGATGAACCTAACTTTGTCTAGTAGCCAGTCAACAATGGGACTCTTGATTTTGTTTGACTAGCCTGGTTGGGCTCTCAAGGGAACATGCAGATGTACGAGCACTGTAGACTCTATGGGAGGCCCAGACAAGAAACATTAAGATTTTTTTTGTTGAATCCTCCGCTTTGGGCGCTCACAGACGAGGGTTCGTAAAACGAGGGCCCGAGACATTGCCCTGCAGACAAGTCACCTCCATCAGCGGTTGAAGAGTCATCAGACATTGAATCCACATCTGCGTCGAGATGCCTCGCAAAGCTTACTTTTCAAAATTGTGTCGGGCTTTCTGAGCCCCAAACTGTAGCCATTCCAGGCTTAAAAAACTACAAGGCGCACATGGCAAGCAGGGCTTAGGGTTGAGGCTTTACGGTTTAAGGCTTATAGAAAAACAAATCTTGGCAATGTAAATTTGTTTGTCCGTCTTTGCCCCCAGAAGCCCTCAGCGTCCAAATGTCCCTCAGCCACTGGAAGCCCGAATACCTTACCAAGCAGAGAGACAAGGTAGTTGATCCAGATTCCTGTTCTGAAATTGACATTATGGAATATGAGCTATGTCCACTATATACCTACAGGGACCCTCATTAACTTCCTTAAAGGACCTTTAGATCAACTCCGTATGAAATACCTCGGGAATCACGACACGCTAAACCCTAAACCCTAAGCCCTAAACGCTAAATCCAGGGTTTAGGGTTCAAGGTTTAAGTGGGAACAAGATTTCCTCCACTGATCCCTCAAACCCTGAACTTTTCGACAGCCGAACTCAGGGGCTCCCATACCACCCCCCTTAGGGTTTAGGGTTCAGGGCCTAAACCCTAAACCCTTTCCTCCGGAGGTTTCCCCGTAGTTTGGGTGAATTAAGATAATCAAGTTGAAGTATTACAAATTATTGGGGACGCCAGAGGAGGTTTAGTTTGAGGGTAGGTAGGGGAACTCATGACAAACCGTAAGGGCTTAGGGTTTAGGACTTTGTAGCTTACTGGTTGTTCGTAGGCAACGGAGGAATTGAGCCCTACAGTAGGCCCTATTTAGGGCTTAGGGTTCCTTGTGCCATCCCAAACAATATGCAAGTTTCCATGTTCTTGTCCATTCCTTGTATTCCCAACTAGCAACCAGCAAGATCAGCCTCCCCTACGACCCCTATATAACCCCTATATGAGCTTGTGTTAGTAAGCCAGTGATACTATAAACCCTAAACACTATAAACGCTACAAAAACTATACCCTCTACACTATAAACCCTATGAACCCCATAAACCCTAGACCCTATAAACCCTAACCCCTAAAGTCTAAACCCTAAATCCAATACCCTATACGTAAACCCTAACCACTAAAATCTAAACCCTACCTGGACCCCAAAAGTAGGTAAAATAATAGCCTAAAACGCTTAAATATAGTCCCAAAAGCCATTATTTTACATACTTTTGGGGTTCAGGTAATCATTAATCCTACACTGCTTGCGGGAATTGGGCTCAAGCTTCTTTTCCACGCAAACCTCGAGCGCAGGCGCGTCCAACCTCAGCCCCGGATTCAGGGATTGGAGATTAGTGTTCAGGGTATAGGGTTTATAAGGTCTAGGGTAGAGAGTATACGGTTGCGGGTTTAGGGTTCAGGGTAGAGGATTTAGGGTATAGGGTGTAAGGTGTAGGGTGTAGGGTTTATGTAAGGGCTTAGGGTTTAGGATTGAGGGTTCAGGATGCAAGGCACCTTACTGCCCTCCATTGATATCCCAGCTGTCCCCTCCTATACTTAAGGGAAAGAGAACCCTTGGGGGCATCTGTTTTTTGGGATTTAGGGCTTAGGGCTGTAAACTCTATATCCGAAACCCAAAGTCCCCAAGCGACCCAAGGGTTCAACCCTAGGCCCGAGGGCTACAAACCTGACACACTAGAACATGGACTGTAAGGAAATGAGGTGTTAAACCCACATCACGCGGTTTAGGGTTAAGGCTTTAGGGTCAAGTTATTTGAAAGTTCATGGAGCTTGGTAACTCCTTCTAACCGGGCTTGTAACCCTACCATGCAGGTTACTCCTTTAACCAGCCGCGAGGGACAACTCAAACATGGTCACTCGGGTTGTTGAGCCATGCTCATGGTAGGTTAGTTGGTTGGCAGGAACAAAACAAGAATTCAGGAAACGAGAGAGAGAGAGAGGAGGCAACAAAGAGAGAGAGAGAGAGAGAGAGAAAACATAGATAAACCGCTACACAGGAGTCAGAAAAGGAGAAAGGAAAACAGATGAAAAGATGCATAGCTCCGACACCTGCTGTAGGGGCCGGAAAGTTTGCGGATATCATGACTCAGGTCTATTGGAGGTACTCTGGGCCGTACCCAAACAACATGGAATTTGCGTCTGGGACCACGTGAGCTATAGTCTACCCCTTAATAAGCCCTATATTAGTACCCAATACAACCCCCCCTGTATAACACCACGTTTAAGGAGCTCAGAATAGGGCTCACATACTTCCATGCGCGCATGAACATAGTTTCTTAGCAGCAACCTGTCTTTCAAATGCAGACTGCTCGGACTTGTCCACTTCAAACGGGTTTAGGGCTTAGGGTTAGCAATCGCTGGCTGAACGTGCCACCAACAGAGAAAGTAATTCTGTTCGAACTTGGAGAAATGATGGGTTGTGGAGCAGCATGCACATAGATCGGCTGAGTTCATAAGCAGCTTGTACCTACAAGGGAACCTGCCGAAGCCCCTCCCGATGGGACATCCGGACGGTCCCTCAAGCTGGTCTGCGAGTTCAACATCGCGTTCACCACAGTGAGCTCGTCGTGAAGACCGCCAGCAAGCGTCTTGATGAGGTCCTCATCCTTCATCGTCAGTTTCGCAGCATCAAGCAGGTGGCCTACACCCACACGATGGTTTTGGGAGCGATCATTTTCGTGGCGGTAGATGGAAACTCTGTTGATGAAGCTTTCGAGGGGCTCCTTAGGTTGCCGGGCCAACCTCATGAACTTTTTTCGCTTCCTCATCTCCTGCCGGATCTCATCAAGATTAATTATTAACCCTCATTTTCCTCTAATAACTCGAATCAAGGGGGAACCTGCGCGGGGGCAGAATAAAGGTTTAGGGCTTGGTGGTGTAGGAGGGGGGAACCGGAGCGGGGGCAGAATAAAGGTTCATGGTTTGGGGGTTTAGGAGTTCTAGCGAAATCCAAAATCATAGCCGGTTTCAAAGAACCGGCCCCTGAACCTTTGATGTAGGCTCCTTGGTTTTACTAATTTTGGAAAAGATAATGGAACATGACCGGGGTTTAGGGTTGAGGCCTGATAAGCAGTTGAGCTTTGGGGATCTCCCACAATTCACGGTACCTTTCTGGTGGTCCGTATAATAAGGATAAGAATGCTTGGGGGTCTATATGAGGGGCCCCCTATTTTGGGAAACTACAATTCGGGTCTTAAGGTTTAGGGCTTATTTGGCGGGTCACGGGGAATTACTAAACAGGTTAAGCTTGGGGACATCTGGGGTTGTGGAGTGGCTTTCCCCAGTAACCAGGGCTAAAAAGATCAAGCTTTATTATGGGGATCAAAAAAAGCTCAGAAGGCTAAACAATCTTGTATCGGCCAAGCAAGTTCAGGTTTATAAGTATACGGACCGAGTCCCATGGCTTTCCGACACGGATCCTTGACTTTAAGGTGCTGGAGGGCAAGTTACCTGGAGCTTCAGGACAGTTACACAGTTCTGACTGCGGTGTAGAGCCACGTGTGAAACCACATTTGGGTCCCTAAACTCAAACCCTAAACCCTGAACCCCTAAACCCGAAAGCCTGAGCCCCAAACCGTCATTGTTGGGGGCTTAGGCTTCATACGGCTTAAAGTTTAGGGTTTGGGACGTAGCTTACCCTAAACCCCAAGCCCTTAAAACTTAGGGTTTTAGGGTTTAGGGCTTCGGGTTTAGGAGCCCGAAGTCCAAGGCTGAACAAATGGGTATGTCCCACCAGAACGTGGGGCCCTTGACTAAGAAACATGATACATACGCTAAGGATAAACCCTAAACCCTACATACTTAGCCCTGTTGCTGCTACGGAGCTGAAAAGCCCAAAGGAAAACTGGCAACCAATGCAGTGTCCTCATTCTCGTACCTTAGTTTGAATTCCTTCAGGGCCTAATATTCCCTGAGTAATTCCAGTTTTCATGACATGTCCTGTTTGACCTTTAACCTTAGACCCAAACCTGCTTCATCTAACTCGTTGACAGCAGCCAGCCTTAGACGCTACATCCAGAACTCTAAGCCCTAAGTAGCTTCCATTTCATTTTCCATGTTCTTGCCCGTTTGATTCTCCAGCCTGAACCCGAAATCCTAAACGCTACGACGTAAACTCACAGTCACTCAAGGCCAAGAAGCCAATCTTTTGAAACAGGCTCACCGAAGCTCGCCGAGAGGAATGCCTACTTGGAGGCCCATGAGAGTTAGTAACTACTTATAATTGGGATTATAGCCCTACTTATACTTGGGTGAGCCACTGTAAGCCCATTGAGGGAGGTTATAAGTATGGCTATACGTCATTTATAAGTAGTTACTAAGTCCCATGGGCCTCCAAGTATATAGAGGTTTAAGGTTTAGGGTTAGGGTTTAGGGCTCATGGCTCAGGATTGAAAGTTCACGGTTTTTGGAGTGTGAAAACTTTGGGTTCAGGGCTTAGAGTGTAATGTAAGGCTATGCCTATGTCAGACACACTTGTTATGATGGCTGTGCCTATCCTATTCGATTATGAGTTCAAGGTTTTGGTGCAAACTTTAGGGCGTAAGGGCTGGCCTGAAACATGCCCCAGAGGTACTTTGGCTCCCGATCTTCATCAGGCTGTCGAGGAGGATCCACCTCCACCTTGCTAAGCTGTTCCTCCAGAACTGGCAAGTCATGCTTTCGGAGCTTCTTCAATCTTCGAGCGAATTTTTCGCCCAGGACCTTTTGTTTGACGAAGAAGTTTCGACTCAGACCCTTGTCCTGCGGACAGGGATGTAGAAAGCGGGTAACAAGGCTCAGAGATTCAAGCTTATTCTGAGATTAAAGTAACAAGCCTCAGTCCTTCTCCGGCTTTGTGGGCCGATCTCCCAGCGCCGCCCACACAGCACTTGCATCATCCATGATGGCGAGGTTTCTATGAAGAACGACACTGCCCAAAGTCGCCGGTCTCTCCAGGGTTCTAATAATAAAGTCGGTTCCCAGGATTCCAGCTTCCATCTTTTCCAGCCGTAACTTCTCTGTGCGTCTGATGGAAGTCTCCCTGTTGCCCAGCATTTCCTGCGCAGAGGGTAGGTTGGAGGCTTAAACTTGGAAGGGCTTTGTACTTGAAATAAGGTTGAAACCCTGTAGCAAGGATACTAAGATGATTAGAGGAGCACTCGTGCAGCATCATTCGTGCCTGAAGCCCAGAAACCTTTAGTGGAGGGTATTCTCCCTGTGCCGCAAGCGCTTGCCTGACGCTCTTGGCTGCTCGCCGCAGCCATGTCACCCTCCTCACCGCCCGCTGTCTTGCGATAGTTCGTTGTTTCTAAGAATCGTAGGCGCAGGCCACCACCACTTCAAGCCAGACCGACAAGCTGCGGCTAAGATTGTTCACGGAGGCTGGAGCATAAGCCCTTCCTCGACTGGCTGTCGCCGTCTCCAGGTGCGTCAGGAAGGCCAGCCAGGAGTCCTTTGTTAAAGCATCCCTGAAGCTCACCGGCTTTTCCAAAAGCTCTGCATCCAGCAACACTTGCACCAGACACCGATAAGTGTTCAGGTGCATCGTCACCGTGTCCTCGGACAGTATATGACGGTAGGCTCCTCCGGATGCCATTGAAGAGCCCGTCGTCTTCCTCAGTTCCAAAGACATCTGAGCCTTGTTTTCTAAACAAGCTTTGAAATTACTAAGCTACAGACCCCGCTAAGGTTGATCGAGCCCAGGAGCCGAAAGGAGGCCACATCTTCTGCAACGAGATCCACCATGTTGCACGTCCTTCTGTGCTTCAGTCTCGCTTCCATGGTCAAGTTGCTTCTCGTTTTGCGCTGCATTTGGCCCTCAGCAGGAACCAAGGGATCCTCCTCCAAAGCTTCCTCCTCCGCCTGTTCCCCCTCTTCAACCAATTCCTCATGCCTTGCTTTTGGCCGCGTTTCAAACGAACCCCCTGATCTTCAAAATCCTGTGGATCGAGCATGTCGTAGTGCACCAAGTCCACATGAGCCAGATAAGCAGCATTGGCAAGTCTCCAGGCCCTGCTTCTGATTGAACGCTCCACGTGTACTCGTACTTGCCCGTGACGTAGTGGTAGCTGTAGACCTCGATTGGCCTGCCTGTCATATCCGCGCATGCTTGTAGTTCGGCTTGTCCACCTCATCCGTCCTGTACAGGGAAAACAAGCTTCAACGCAAAGACCCAGAAGTAAATCCTAAGATTGCAACCTGAACTTCGTCATGGAAGCACGGTTGGAAAATCCCGTCCAACCTTAGGTTTTAGGGCCTAGGGCCGGGATTAGTAGGAGCGCGTCCGTCTTCAGACCCGACACACGGAAGCTATCCTAAGCCCGAAGCCTGGGCCTCTAAACGCAAAGTCAAGAGCTAGGGCTTTGATTCAAGAACCCCCAAGACGGCCCCCGAACCCCAAAAGCCCTGAGTTTCACGTGGTTTCGACTGTAGGGCAGCACGCAGATGAAGGAAGTTACAATACATTCGGGATCGTCAGTGGCGCAAGATTTCCTCCATGCGCTCTACTACTATTAATCACTATAATACCAATAAGTGTGCTCGTACTGGTAGTGCCCAAATCCCGAAACCCTAACCCTGGAACAATAAACCCTGAACCATAAACCTTGTCTACAAAATTACCCACAACAGAACTTACAGTTCACCTTCTGGGTAATAAGAGCCAATACAAGATGCGGTATCTTTTTACCATAAACGCCAGTAAAATGTACTTACTGCAGCTGGTACTGTAGATTTGCCCCATAGCCCCCAAAGCCTATGCCCAAAACCCAAAACCCTAAGCTCAAATTCTAACCCACTACCCTAAACCCTCAAAACTCAACCCTCATCCCCAAACCGCAAATCCTAAACCCCAAACCCCAAGCCCCAAACTCTCAACCCTGCACCCCAAACTCTGAATATCAGGTTTAGGGATTAGGGTTTAGGGTTGGATTTCATGTCTTAAGTTGAATGTCAATGGATTAGCAGGCAATGTCATAAATTTCGTGGGCAAGGCCGTGGGTGGAAGCTCAGGGCCCTAGGCTGGAACCGTAAGGTTCAAGGCTGGAGCCCTAACCCTAAGGGTCCATGTATCCCATAATTGGGTACTTAGGGTTTAGGTAATAGTTATTATAGTACAGGTTTTGGGTAAGTATATGATTGTTGAATACTTGGACCCTTAGGGTAAGGTTCAAGCTGAGGTTTCGAGTTTAGGGTTCAGGGTGTAGAGTTGGGGATTCAGGCTTTAGAGTTTAGAGTTCAAGACTTAAAGTTTAGGGTATAGGTTTCTTCATGATGTGGGACGCAATGGGCGGGTGGGTATATGCCTATTGTTTCGTAACGCGGCTCCACAAGTGAATGCTTGGACTTGAGATGCTGAACGCTAAACCCCAAACCCGAAACCCTACATCCAAGCTCCCAAAAGCCCAAACTCTCAACCCTGAACCTGAAACCCTAAACCCAAGAACCCCCAAACCGTAAACTCTACACCCTAAGCCCGGAACCCTACACCCCAAACCCTACATACCAGAACCCCAACCCTGAACCCTAAACCCTAAACCCCTAAATCCTGGCCAGCCTACATCATTGACACTCCACAGCCTAAAGCTCCAAAGAACCCTAGACCCTAAAGCCTAAATAGTAGTTTCAGGGCCAAGGGTTTAGGCTAGTTTCCATTTTCTTTTCCATTACCCATATATAACCCTATCAACCCCTAAATATCCCCAAGCCGCAAATCCTGAACCCTGAACCCTAACCCCTATATGATTATATGAGCTATAGTCTAAACTCCTAGTATCAGCCCTAATAACCCCTGTAATACTCCACTATCTAATCCACTCTATAACCCGCTTTAAGGAGTTTAGATCCTAAACCCTAATACCTAATCCCAACAACCCAAACCCTAAATCCTATATAACCCCCTATAAGGAGTTTAGAGCTTAGACTATACCTAAACCCCCAAAAGTAGGCAAAATAATAGCCCTAAATACCAACATATAGCCCAAAAGGCAATTGTTCTACGTACTTTTGGGGTCTAGGTAGCTCATATGAGCTATAGTCTAA
>CAJNIZ010010032.1:0-12631 GCA_905231905.1 Symbiodinium pilosum
CTATATATGGGTGGTTGTCAAAATGATGGTCCCTTTTGGATCCCTATTATAATACGGCACCTCATATTTAGGGTACCCAAAAAGGGACCATAATTTTGACAACCACCCATATATATATATATGAAACAAGAACAGGTCACCTGAAGCCATGCTCTAAACCCTAAGTTTAAAGTTTAGGGTTTAGGGTTTAGGGTTTACCCGCCCGACAGCTAAACAAAAAAAACTAAACTGCTCCAGTCCCTGAGGGTCCAGATGGGTCAATGTAGGTCATGTTTACAGACTTTGGGGGGGCAATGCCTGTAGTGTTCATATACTTGGAACCCTACAGCAAAGACCCATATAACCCCTACATAACCTCTAAACCCTAAACCCTAAACCCTAAATCTATAGGAGCCTTAGGGAATCAGGGTCTGCCTTTTCCCCAGGCGCACTGGGCATGATCTCGCTCTTCATCGGCGTCGCAACCTGAGGAATGGTTTCGGGTTTAAGGCTTGGGGCTCCTGGGTTTAGGGTTTAGGCTTCAGGGTTTGGGGTTTGGGGTTTAGGGTTTAGGTTCAGGGTCTAAGTACGCAAATAATAGGGTTTTAGGTCTCAAATATTGTCATTCTAAATGGCTTTGCATAACTAAAGCCTCAGCATTTGGGGTACACTTGGACCTTAAACCCCATCTCCCTCAATACGCGTGGGTCTCCATTCGTATCGTTATAAGATGTTGCGTGACCTTGGCATGCTTCCTAGGGGTATGTACCTAGACCCTCCTCCTACCCTCTATTAGGGCCTAAGTACCTCCTATTAGGGACCATATATCCCCAATTAAGGGTACAAGGAGGGTCCTGGTAGGGGTATATACTGTAGGGAGATATAGGGGTTTAGGGTTTAGACCTCTTACGGCCATGCAGGAATGTTTTCGTAGCAGCAGTATGTTCAACCTTGGAGTCGTAGCCCAAAACCCACCTGTAGACGTAGGGTTTAGGGTTTAGGGTTTACCTGGACCCCAAAAGTATGTAGAATAATGGCCCTTATGGCTGTTATTATGGGTTTAAGGCTATTATTTAACACACTTTTGGGGTTTAGGTAGGGTTTACTGCACACGCTCAAAATGTCGTGCCATCAAGACCCTCAGCAGCTGTGTTGATAACAGTTGCCGAGCCGACTGAAAAAGCGATTGTAAGAACAAACAATTTGGCATCCCACTGAAAAGTAACAACGGTGACGATAATTACAAGCTTAATCAAGGCTCACGCGACATAGGGGTTCATGAAACACGGCTCCCATTAGAGGCTCCGGCGATGGAGAGAGGAACTGCTAGGAAAGTAGAAAACCTCTGTGACGGTTGTGTATGAAACATTCATCACCCTAAGCGTCCAAGTACCCAATAATCATATACCTACCCAAAACCTGTATTACAATTACTATATTACCAAGGCCCCAAGTACCCAATGATTGGGTACATGGACCCTTAGGGTCCTTACCATGAGGATGCTATAAAGTCGCGAGGGCGCAACGCCTCAGACCGGTACTTAGAGGTCCATTGTACTTATAACCTACTTAGTAAGTGTACTTATATACTTATAACCTACTTAGTAAGTGTACTTATAGCCTAAATATAAGTCCCATAACTACAGTTACCCTAGATATAATTGGGTTATAACTACAGTTCCTAGTAGGTTATAAGTTATAAGTACAATGGACCTCCAAGTAGACTGCCAAGGTAGCCACAGTTTAGGGCTTCGGGTTTCAGAAGATGCTGCCCTGGGGCTTGTGTTTTGCAGCATAGCCATTTTTAGAGAACTTACCTAGACCCTCCAATGCAGTCCTTTCTGGTAGTCCTAACAAGAGTCCTAAAAAAAACATACCAAACCCTAAACCCTAAACACTAAACCCTAAACCAAACCCAAAAAGGAAATACATTGGAGGATCCAGGTAGGAGCTATGTTGAGTTCTATGAGCTGCAGTCTAAACTCCTTAAAGCGGGTTATATACGGGGATTATATAGGGGACTACTATAGGGCTTATTAGGGGCATACTAGGAGTTTAGACTATGGCTTATATGGGAAGGCTTAGGGCTTCTTCGTGTAACAATGTAGCCCTGAGGGTCCAAGGACCCAAATAATAGGGCTTTAGGGTCCAAATACCATTAAGATTATAGTATTTGGGCCCTTAAACCCTATTATTTGGGTCCTTGGACCCTTAGAGTAGGGGCCTAGCTGGGAGTTGCACAAAGGATGGCCCCCCCTTGCCGACCCGAGGCTAGCCTCAGGGTTTTCAAGGGGATTGTATGGGTTCCGTACTCGGAATTTCATGGGGGCTATTCATCTAGAGTTCAAATTAGGGTTTAGGGTTTAGGGAATTTGGAGTCCTACAAAAATATTATCGGTGGATGGTATTGCGAGTCATTCGCGCTTCTACATTAAGCTCATAAGGGGTGCATGGAATTCTGCCAGCAACCCTACGCCCTACACCATCAATCCCGAACCCCTAGATCCTGATGGAATTCTGCCAGTATTCCTGGCTTTCACTCTGAGCGATTCTGCATTAGGTCCAGTGTTAGGAGTTTGGGCCTGAATAATGCCTTCCCCCTAGCAATACACACTCGCCAATTCTGACAATTTAATCCAAAACCCAAAACTAGGTAATCATACAGCGCCAGAGTAAAGTCTCTGTTTCTGATTTGTCGGGGTAACTTGAACCCTGCGGTTTTGCATTATGTTATATAGGTGTTCCTATACTAGGACTAGGAAGGGGTAGTATGATTGAGAATCACACCCTGTAGGTAAGCCTTGCCTAGGTGCAAGGTTCCTGTTTCTAAGCCCACGGCAGCTGACAGCTCCTCTGTACCTCCGTCAAAAGGGCTGTAAACGGAATTTCCCAAAAGTTCGTGCCCGATTCCATGGCTTGCACGCGTTTGCACGGCGACTGCGGTATCTGCAAGGTTGAGAGGAGAGGGTTCAGAGGACACTGCAGAAGTCTAAATCATGAGAATCCCTAAGGGTCCAAGTACCCAATAATAAGGTACTTGGGTTTTGGGTAATAGTAATTATAGTATAGGTTTGGGTTAAGTATATGATTATTTGGTACTTGGACCCTTAGGGAATGTACTTTGTACTACAATTGTCCAGGAACTGTTCGGGAATGGGATATTGGTAACTAGCCAGGCTTCTGCATTTACATTGGGGAGGCGCAAGGGGGAAGGACCTCTAAACCCGGGGTGCACTCGGTCTGCATGGAAGACGATGCTTGGGAGTGCGAGCGCTTAGACTTTAGGGTTTACCTGAACCACGAAAGTAGGAAACAAAATAGCCCAAAACGCTTTCAAGTATACCTGAACCCCAAAAGGAGGTAGACTAATAGCCCAAAACACCTAAATCTAGCCCAACAGGCCATTATTCTACCAGGACCCTCCTTGTACCCTTAATTGGGGATATATGGTCCCTAATGGTAGGTACTTAGGCCCTAATAGAGGGTAGGAGGAGGGTCTAGGTATATACCTTTTGGAGGTTCAGGTAGGGTTCTAGGACTAAAGAGCTCAAGGCTCGGATGCTAGTGTACGGGACTTTGTGGCTCTGTCGCTATACTTGGAGGTCCATTATACTTATAACCTACTTAGTAACTGTAGTTATAACCTAAATATAAGTCCCATAACTATAGTTACCCTAGATATAATTGGGTTATAGCTACAGTTACTAAGTAGGTTATACTTACAATGGACCTCCAAGTACAGAAACATGCATCATGAAGCATCATTAACCTGACCGGCCGTCCGCGGATGAGCCCAAACCCAAGCACATAGACTGAAGTTAGTGCTATGTCTTGATTTTAAGGACCAATGTAATGCAAGTGCTGCTGGTCTACTTTCGCGGCCGGGCAAGTACTGTTTCAAGTTGAGCTCCATGGCTGGATGGAAAATCTAGTACCCTAAGGGTCCAAGGACCCAAATAATAGGGTTCTAGGGCTCAAATACTATAATATCAATGATATTTGGGCTCAAAAACCCTATTATTTGGGTCCTTGGACCCTTAGGAGTATAATTCGCCGGTTTCGGCTCTGTGCCCCAAGTGGAGCTGCTTGAGTTGGGCTACAAACGCGAGCATTTGAAACGCAACCGTGGTTTCCGACCAGAAACTATAGGGGTTCAGGGCTTCTTGCCTATAAACTATAGGGTTTTCAGGGATTTATATGGATTTATAGGGTTTTATACGGATTTAAAAGGTTTTATGGCCAGTTCTATTGTTGCATCATGGGTTTCGTGTCCAGACTCCCTTGAAGGTATCGTGCTCTTTGAGTTACGTGACCGACAGGAATTCTCGCGACCGGCTTCAGGCTACAGATTTTCTGAAGGATTCGTGTAGGAATGTAGTACATGCTTAGGGCCCAAAGGGTTTCGCATATACCCAAATATACCCCTAAAGGTCCAAGGACCCCACGAATAGGGTTTTAGTGCCCAAATACTTCAATATTAACGGTATTTGGGACCTATAAACCACATTTTCTACTGTTTAGCTACATGGACCCTTTGGGTTTAATGAGTCTTGAAACTTTCGACTTGTCCAGTCCGGAGTATTCCCTGGTCTCCATGCAGAAGATTAAGCAGTGGGCGAACCCAGAAAGGGCCTGACACAGACTGCTGTCCTTTCCAAACGAATGAGTTTAGGGCAATTTTTCAGGGAATCCGTTCAAAGGGCCGCTACAAAAAAGAAGCTTCCGACAAAAGGCAAATGTAAGATAAGGGAGCACAATGGGGGGGGCAAAGGAAAAATCAAAACAGGTACCAAATAGGCTCATTTTACAAAAGGACAGGTCAAACATACATCCCTGTAGTAGGGTCTGTAGGGTCTGACTTCCGAAGCCCTAAACCCTAAACCCATAAGCCAATAAACCCATAAACCCTAAACCCCTCAACCCCTAAATCCTTAAACCCTAAACCTTATGGGGAAGGTTGCCTGCACTATCCTGCACTGTTCAGCGTTCAAGGAGTGGAGCCTGAAATGCTCTAGCTAGGTTGGTTTAAAGTTTAGGATTTAGAGCACACGTCAAGTTAATCATAACCAGGCAATAGGGAATGTCCTGAGTTCGAGGTTTAGGGCTTAGGATTCTTGGGTTTAGAGTTTAGGGTCTAGAGACTACCTGAACCCCGAAAAGTATGTAGAATGATGGCTCATGGGCTACATTTGAATGTTTTGGGCTATTATTTTACCTACTTTTGGGTTTCAGTATACTTCACTTTAGCCATCATGGCAGATGACACTCGTGTTTTCCGGGGACCGCAAACAGCTCAGCAAAAAACACCCTCAGCCCGAAACCCTAGGTCCAAGACCCGTACCCATCAAGCGCTCATCGCCACCACGTACGTCACCCACAAGTGTAGCCTTTCGCTGCAGGATGTCAGGCGCAGATTGCTTTTGGATCCACTCTCAGCCCCATCAAATTCAACACCCCCATATGCCCTACAGAATACAAAGCCTCTTATGGCTAACATCTAATCATGGGGGTGGAGGCGTTTTTTCATTGGCGTGAAGTGGCTCTTAGCACTTAAGCCCTAAGCAATACGTCCGTAGCTTCTGCGAGGCAGTCAACGCTTGACAGGCTTCGGTGCCGGACCCATCTCATTGGTGAACCTGAACGCTGAAGGGCATCTCACGCCCACCCTAAACCCTACACCCTAAACCCTAAATTTCATGCTTTGAGTAACCAACGTACTGTACCCACCCAATGCAAAGGGTTTTGTACCCAATATGCTGGTATCCTTAGCCTGCTTTTTGTGTCCCTCGGGCTCTAAGTGCTCAGACGTTACAGACTTTGGGCGCAAGTTCCACATAATATGAAATCTTTAGGTAATTTTGAACCTTAAGGGAAGAGTCTAGGTTCCTCTAGGTAGCTCGCAGGGTCTACTGACTTGAACGGTCGATCTCGCCAGGGAAGACCTTTCCCAAATCCATCCAAAACGTACCTTTGGTTAGCTGGAAAAGAACATGTAAACTCTTCTAATGGGCTATTGTAGGGAGTACTATCCAAAAAACCAAATCCTAAACCCTATAATGGGTTATTATAGGGACTACTATAAGGATCCATTCCTTCATTCCTAGCTAACCAGAGGTAAGAAAATTACCAAGCTTGAAAATGATCCAGGGCCCAACAAATCAGAGTTTAGAGTTTGCGGTTTGGGTGCTTTGGGATAGATCATACTTTTGTTATTTCAGGATTGTAAGAGGTCAATAATATTGTAAATTCAGGCTTCCAATTTGCTCATTACCTCTCTCACCCTCACGAGCCTCTGACTCAACTGTTGGTGCTTTACTGGGTTGCTATGGTCAAACTTCGAATCACCTCCCAACACATGGACAGGCAGTAAATTTCGATTTTCCGTGGAAGTGTTGCTGATTTCCAGTTCCTCAACAGCAACCCACATTGAACTCTGAACCCTAAACCATGCTTAGGGACCATAGATCAGATCTAAGCTTGGAGGTTTGGTGAAAATTGTGGGGATTAGCCGTTTTTCCTTTTTAGAATCTAACTGAGACCCTTAACGATGTATGTATATGTATGTACACACACCGATGCACATGAACAGCTGTATGTGCGTGTGAAGATGTATTTACATCTCATATATACTCGTTGTATACGTGCTGCAGGATTGAGGGCCCATAAAGGGATCCCACGGCTCAGCCTTAGATCAGAGGTGCTGTTGATGGAAGCACTCTTGCACGCGCGCAGGTGTCCCAAGCCCTAGGAATTAAACAAGTTTTACACCTTAGCTGGTGCAAGATTTCCACCATCGGATTCTTGTCCTACGCTCGACGTTGGGGTTTGGGACCTGAGTGAGTGACGAAGCGGTTCTGCTGTTGCAACTAACCCTATAACGGTCAAAGTACCCAATAATCATATACCTGGGAAAACCTGTACTAAAATTACTGCTACCCAAACCCATGTACCTTATTATTCTGTACAAAATCTAATCAATTCAAAACGAAACTAGGGAGATTGACGTCGTCGCTAATTTCAATCGGCGTCGTTCTTAATTTCAATTCCGAAATTATTTGGGTCGTGCTTAATTTCAGATGTACGGGTCGCACCGCGGCTTTGTATGTAATGCGATTCTATTGGGACTCCCTCAACTGAACCCATACGCTTCCAGATTTTCTAGTGGTCGAGGTAGGCTTGGAAAACATTTGGATCATGCACATTCTGGCGAACTTCCTTCAAGAGCATGAGTGGCAGAAAACAAGTCTCAGAAAAGCTGGCACTTTAAGCAGGACAACTATTTAACACCATGGACCAAAACCCTGCATGACACCACTGGGGTTCCAACCCATGACTGTTCAATTACGGAGCGAATGCTCTACCACTGAGCTACGCGACTAATCAGCACATAGATTTGGGAAATCGAAATGAAGAAATCGCAGGGCTGGAGGCGCAGGCTAGCTGCGGCGCCCGTTACCAGCTTTGCGGGTATCAACGAAAACCGAGCAAATGGTTCGAGGGATTGGCTGCAAAAGGGTTCTGGGCTTTCAGAAGCCTGTTTGACCCAGAAAAAGATTTGGAGTCCAAACGAAACCCATTTGGGCCAAATAGGGTTTTGGAACCCCCACAATCGCTATTTGGGTCAGCTAGGCTTTTGGAGCCCAAAAGCGCATTATTTGGGCCAAATAAAGTCTTGGAGCCCAAGGCCCTATCCAGGTTTGGAGCTCAAAAGCGGCCTATTTGGGCCAAATAAGGTTTTGGAGTCCTTCTAGGCCAGCTAGGCCTTCAGCGCCCAAAGGAGCCTATCTGGCCTAAGGCTTGGAATTCAAAATTTCAACCACGGTCTGGGCCAGATCTGCCAACGAACTGGCACGATGTCTGAGCCCCATCATAACCAACAAGATTTGTGATCCTTCACGTGGTCAATCTGGCTGGTGCGAAGAAGATGTAGATCACGGAGCAGCCGGATTGGTCCGGAGTTGGGGTAAAAATACAAACCCTTCAAGGACACAAGTCTTGTATATACAAAGCCCCATCTTCCTACGACGCTAATTTCCCTTAATTTGCTGAAGCTGACGCTGCTAATTAAACTTGGCTTGATTTTGGACTGCGGTCGTTTGACGTCGCTATATTTTGTACAGTTATCATTGGGTACATGGACCCTCCGGGTAATGACAGGGGTACGTATTCAATCAGAATAAGTTTTTCAGCCAACCCAGCCCAAAACCCATAAGGGTTTTGGGTTTAGGGTTTGCAAGGATTACAGGCAACCCTAAACCCTCAAAGCACCATATTGTCAATATCATCCCCTTGTCACTTCTACATAATACGGAAGCCTAGTAGCAGTGAAGTTACTTGTACCAGGCCATCAGTACTTAGCGTCTAGAGGTTTAGAGGTGCAGGGTTTGGGGTTGTTTAGGGTTGTGGGGTTTGGGGGTTCAGGGTTTGGGGGTTTGGGCTTACGGAATCTCAAAAGGGAATCAAAGGAGATTGCAACGGAGGATGCCGGCTTAGTAACCTGAGTATATATATATATATAATATTATGTATAGTACCGCCCCCCCCAAGATCTACCTTTCTATTACTCATAAGACAGGTAGTTCAGAAGGTATGGATCCAAATAGCGTGTGTAGCCAAGCCACCAAAAAAGGTGGATTTTTTGAGGGAAGCATATATATATGTATACATATATCCAAAACAGAACACCAGCCTAGAAAGTGAGAAACCAACAATTGCAGTCGCATCTGCCCTGCGGCCCTTTGATTACAAGCAACATGTCACACGCCCTTCTATCTAAACTCCTACTTGTATAAACACCCCAAACCCTTCCCCAGAAAACTGCTAAGACCTCCTCAAAGGCTTAGAGTTTAGGCTTCTTTTTGTTTTTTCGGTTGAGCCAGGGTTTAGGATTTAGGGCTTAGGGTTTGGTTTCTGAGTTGAAGGTGACGATTTGGAGTTTTGAAAAACTGTGCGGCCGAGGGCCAGGCCCACTGCGCATCGGCCGAAAGGAAGGCGATAGGATCCTCCAAGGGGCTTCCCAGGGATCAGAAGTACATTTCGTATTGTGTAAAGTAGGGTGTTTTAGGGCCTACATATATCTAGGGGACATATACATATACATCTGGTCTTAGATCCTGAGGTATCTGTATGGCACCAAGCAAGGCTTTCATACTAGGATTCAAATATGAATTGCGTTGGTTTTGCCCATAGATGTACTTAAGAGCCCTGAGAACCAAAATCATACAAGTAAAGTATGGGAATTAGGACCCTAAGCCCGATGGAACCCCTACATAACCCCATATATGAATAGGGTTGGAAACTCTTCTTTATACTGTATAAGTACTTATGATTCTGTGGGACGAAGAGCTGCTTTGCTCGGGGGGCTCCCATTTAAAGGGGTATGTAGGGATATGTATAGGAACATTACCCCCCATAATGGAGAATCAAGTGGAAAAGAAAATGGAAAAATGTGAAGCCCCAGGTTCCCTTAAAGGGGTATATAGGGATATGTAGGTGTCATGAGGGTTTCAGATGCACTAGGTATATAGGCGTCCAGGATTAAGGGCCCATACTGGGACTCATGGTTTTCACCTAGTATATCGGAAGCATAGGGTTTGGTGGTCGTGTATTACGTATATATATATATATATATGTACGCACTTTATAAAACATGTAGAAAAGAAGGATCTATGTCTTGAAGGAAGGTTACGAACACTACGGTGCCTAGTCGGGGTGGCTTAAACGTAGGGATTAGGGGCCAGACTGTACAGGAGACCTGTAAACGGGCCAAAAAAGTGACTACCTACCCTAAACCCTAAACCCGAACCCTAAACCGGGAGCCTGAACCCTCAAACTCATACTGCTAGGGTCCCAAAGCGGGGCCCCCACAAAATTAGGGGTCAGGGTTTAAGGGTTTAGAGTTTACGGCCCCCAGAATAAGGGACATATATGGGGACCACTAAGGCCATACTTGAGGCTGTTAAGGCTGGTTGGGGTTTAGTGTTTAGGGCTCAGGGTTTGTGATCTAGGGCTTCTTGTTGCCAAACTGTATGAGATGTAGTCTACACTCCTTAGAGGAGTCGGTATAGGGGCTATATAGGGTTCCTATTACAGGGCTTATTCAGGGGCTTACTAGGAGTTCGGACTATAGCTCATATGGCTTTCTGCCATGTCCCAAAGTGAAGTGACGTCACAGTGTGACAGTCTAAAAGCTCCGCGCCCAGAAAACCAGAAACCCTAAAGGGTGAAGACCTTCATTCTTTTGAGGCCCAAGTAGACCCTACCCTAAACCCTGAACCCTCACCACTGACACCTTGAACCACAAGCCTCAGTGACATGGGAAGGTGCTAAAATCCCCCAAGCCCAACAAAAGCCTCAAATTCGCACATAAAATCTCTGCCTCCCACCATCCCACTCCCACTTCGAAGGACTCCCACGACCGCGGGGACGTCCTGCGGAAGCCATTCTCCCTTGTCAGTGTGGTCCAGCAGATCCCAACCAGCCTGGTTTAGAGTTTAGGTATCAGGGTTAGGGTTTAGGAGTTTGATGGGGCGTTGTAGGTTATGGTCATCTGAGCTATAGTCTAAACTCCTAGTACCCCCTTAATAATACCTATAGTAGTCTCTATAACACCCGCTTTAAGGAGTTTAGACTTAGCTCCTACAGTTCCAGATACAGAGTTGAGGGTTTTTCAGCGTTTGGGACAGCAACTGAGGGTCCCGCCTCTACCGGCCTTTTAGTCAGTTGTTCGCTCAGCCCTCCCAGACATATTCCAAGTTCCTAGAAAACCCTACGGGTCCAAGTACAGTACCCAATAATCATATGAGCTAGAGAAGAAACTTCCTACATAGTTCAATAGACATGATATTAGGGACTATGCTAGACTACAAGAGGGACCCCAATTTGCATTGTTAAGGGTTCCTTAACAAGGCTAATTTTGAAAGTAGCTCAAATACTGACCCCAGACCTGTACTTCATGGCAGCTGCTAGCTAGTATGAGGCTACTATGTTGATTAGCAGCTGCCTTGAGGCTTCTTTGGATCCTGAGGGATAGGCGATACTCTTAATATAATATCAGAGTAATGCAGGCTTGGTCAAGGGAATCCCACCCCTAATGCCTATAGTCCACCTTAAGTAGACAGAATACGGCTTCAGGTGTATAAGATCCCGATATACCCCATTTTATTCTATCTACTTAAGGGGACTATAAACCCTAAACCCTAACCCCTGTTTCCTGGCCAGCATCAGAAGACATCAAGCAGCGATCTATCTGGCGGCCTTGCCCTCCAAATACCAATCCAAGAGGATTAGGGTTTAAACTTTCAGGCTTAAAGTAATACAATTCTTTAATCTTGTTGATATGCGCCCTGATGTAGGAGGAGTCTCAAACCCTCCAACAAGTCCCACTAACTGACCCCTAACGGGCTCTGTGCAGGCCCCATAATAGTTCCTAATGACGGGTTCGTGTGCTCGTTAAAAACGGGACCCTCTCAACTCGATGATTTTTTGCGAAAATTGTATGAATTCTGGGCACTTGGACCCCTAAGAAAGCCTATCCTAAAAGGACTGTACTGGGAACCCTAAACAGGTAACCGCAAGAATACAGCAGGAATATAATAGGAATGTACCCACCAAGGGCCTCATATTCGAATATATTTCTACTGTTTTCTTGGGGTTCCCTGTTTGTGGTTCCCATTCGCACCCTTTTATATCCTATCTGGTCTGAACTCCTGTCAGCCGGGAATCGAAGCCCTAGGCGACAACAAAGCTAGCCTCATATGTCCTAAGGTTACTTTCCGTAAGTCCTTAAACCTACATACTTACCACTGCCTAGAAGCCGGGAACCCGTAGACTTGCAGAGTAGCTTGTTGGGACTCAGGAGCAGTACAACCCCAATACAGGCAAGTGCGCGTCTAAGGCTCTAAATC
The DNA here is from genome assembly GCA_905231905.1 of Symbiodinium pilosum. NCBI lineage: Eukaryota > Dinophyceae > Suessiales > Symbiodiniaceae > Symbiodinium > Symbiodinium pilosum. The sequence goes on from CAJNIZ010010032.1 coordinate 11,886, forward strand.
CTAACACTTAGCGAGGATTTAGGGTTTAGGGGAAATAGTTATACAATCATTGAATACTTTGAGGCCCCCCGCGTTCCAATCCCTCAAACCGTATTAATGAATTTTTTAAATCATTGTAAGAATACCACACTATTTACGATACACTCATTTCATGGTAATTCAATGTAAGTTAATTAACAGCAACTCAGAAAACTATAGCACGATTTGTGATTTCCAATCCTAAGTATCCTGGTCTCCAGATGAACACCGTATATCCTAGGATCTCGATGCATCTGCATATATATATATATGCTTAAACGGTTTAAAGCGGCCGCTTATTGGGTACACGGACCCTTCTGGATTTGGTGGCAAAACTCTAAACCCTAGACCCTGAACCCTGAACCCTAAACCCTGAAACCTGAACCCTACACCCTAAACACGAAAGCCTTAACCCTTAACCCGAAACTCTAAACCTCCAAGCCACGTTACCTCAAGGTCAGTTGGTAGGATCTCGCCAGTCTTTTGCCGCGCTAACTGGCGAGTTGGAGATTTTTCTGGGGGTACCAGGTTTAGGATTAAGGGTTTACGGTTGAGGGTTTAGCTGGAGGCCCCTGGAGGCCCCTGGAGGCCCCTGGAGGCCTTTGGAGGGTCCTGGACCGCTTTGGAGGCATTTGCTAGACGGCCTGGAACTGCGTGAAACCCCCCACATGCATGGATGAAGCGGAGTAACCTCTACAGACCCTAATTTATACTATGGCTTACAATAT
>CAJNIZ010010033.1:0-12627 GCA_905231905.1 Symbiodinium pilosum
ACCCTGTTCCAACCCTAACCCTAAAACCAAAACGCCCTGTTCCAACCCTAAACCCTAAACCCTAAACACCCTGTTCCAACCCTACCTGGAGTAGCCTTTGTACCCAAAATAAAGGGGTCATTCGAAATAATCAGGTTTTCCACTCTTGTGGGCATTTCTTGACCTCATGGCTCTTTTTTGATATATCCTGCCCAGAGCCCTTGGCTCATGCGGCGGGCTAGAATCTTGGGATCTATGTTCGGGTGCGACCCTTAGCAAACAATTTGCAGGAAGGGGGTTACAACAAAATATTAGTAATTGACATCCTGACTCCAGGTCCTGCATGGAGCCCTGAAGGCTGGGCATCGTGCTTGCTGGCCCGTGCACAAGAGGTGATTGGCATGAGCTTACGACTGTGCAGCAAATCTTGAGTTCAAGGGATCTTCAGGATAAGGTTAGGGTTGGATTCCGGCACCCATGATGGAGAAGATTCTGAAAGAGAATCCTGATATCCGCAATGCCCTGGAGAGACGTGGCTGCTTGCATGCAGACAACTCTGCCTGCCTTGATCCCACTGAATAGACCAGGCCTCCTTCCTTTGCCTCACCTAGGCTTGCTGGATGTCCCGGACAAGTTTTGGAAGGATCTTGAAGGTTTTCTACGGGGAAGTAACTCGGATACAATTTTAACACTCCCAGCACTTGTTTTTTTTTTCAAACTGCTCGTGCGCAGCATCCGCTCCAAGCCAAGGTCCAAGATCTGACACCTCAGAATATTGGCTTGATGATCTCCAACTACGATTCCATTGGCATGGTTCGATATCTTATGAAATTGCGAACAGGACCCGAGAGTCCATGTGGCATTGCTACCCTCAACCCTGATCACAAGGATTGTAAACAACCCCCTTATACTCCTTATGGATTTACAGTATTTGAGGGTTCCCATAACCTTATCCATGTTTATTCTTTCAGGACACTCCTGACACAATGTAGAGAACCCCCCCTGCGCGCAGGAGACCCTGACGAGATGGAATCCTCTGCTGCCTGGGGCTTGCTTACATGAATGACCTAGTCCCTTTGCGTGCCATGATTCTTCATAAGGCAAGCTCCGCATCGCAGAACGAGATCCAGGACCCTGAGCATGAGTCCTCTGCGCAGCATCCAGAAGCAACTTCCCTTCGTGCTACTGAAAGCAAGTGAGGGCATGCTGAAGCATACCAGTTTCAACTCAGAGTACTCCCGTGAGGCATGAGGCCGAGTGCAGGCACAAAAAAAGCAAAGCCTGTAATGTCAGCAAGTGAGCATCACTGAACTATGCAACTACATTCTTTCCCCTTGGCCAGTCCTTCCTTTCCAAGCTTTGCAGGCGATTTCGCCTGAGCCATGGCAGCGGTCTCAGATTGCCAGAAAGCCAGCGATTTGGTACATGCAAACTAGCCGTTCATGTGTGGGAAGGTTTGCTGGCTCGCAGCAGGGTTGCTTTGTTTTGACGGGTATACATATTTCATCTTCGGGGAGGTTAGGATGGCTTCAAAAACAGTTCTGGATGGCTTGGCTGCTGACTGGGAGGAGTCCTGTGCGATCAGAAGGGCTGCACGTGAGACTGGCCAGCTGGTTAGGTGGCCAAGCCCAGAGGTTGTGGGGCTTGCTACCATGATTCTGTGCTGATTGGGAACCTTTCTATAATGTACCAAATCCTTGTAAGCCACCAATGCAAACACTTTCCCAAAAACACCCTGCTGCCTTGGATGCCCAGGAAAAGCTTGATCCTGAACTGCGACTCCTTGGTTCTTCTGGCCAAGGTGTGGGTGGAAAGGTATGATTTCCGTGCCCTGAAAGGTATGATTTCCGTGCCCTGCAAAAGCCGAAGACCCCTCCCATCCTAGCGATCATGACGGAAGTTTCTTAGCTTATTAGTGCCACGAGTCCTGGTAGAATACCTTTCATGATGTAAGTTCAGTTCTTGTAACAAGAAAATCCCAGGTCAAGGAGTTCTGGCGCTTGATTGGGCCTCTGACTGATCGAGAGAAGCCCTCGATGGTGCAACTTCAAGCAGAGGCCTGGGGTCTCAAGAAGCTGATGAGCTACACTCTGCGGCGAATCAAGATGGGTCACCAAGCCCGCGCCTCTTGCCTCTTTAAAATGTGCATGCATGGTAGGCTTCCTTTGTTGTGATGTTTCTGGGCCCCACACATATGCATGGATGTTACTTAGGATCCTGGTGTGCAAGACCTCTTCGACATCTTCCGCAATGCATGGTTTGCAAAGCCGGATGAGGGTGAAGGACATGAATGCCAAGAGTCTGGAAGCGAGAATGATGACCCCGAAGTTGACCCAGCGCTCATGGGCTCGGAGGACTCTCTGCATCCTGCATCAATCCTTGGAATGTGTAGCGCATTCTGAGTTGCTTGAATCCCTTGCTTGTGTAGGACCTCGAGAGCGTGTCCCTTGAGATAGATCATGGAGAAGATGAGCCCCTGATGGATGCTCCCAGCAATGTTGGGACTCTGGATCCGGCTCAGGCAGACACCCTCGTGGAGATGTTTTCGCCGCCACCGACGCCACCCCCGAAGCCAGCTACCTCAGCTGACAACAAGGATGACCTGGATGATAAGATCAAGCTGCTTGAGCCCTTTGATGGCATTATGAATCCATGTGCTTTCAACTTTTGAACATGTCTGTGGTCAGCTTTCTCATGGCAGCTTAGAAAGAAGTTGGCAGAAGCACGGTCCAAGAAGCCCATGGTGAACCGCGTTGTGGCTTGCCAATGTAAGTCATCATTCACACAAATTACATGAGTCAACAATGCATCCACATTCATCCCATAATTCCTTGCAGCTAAGGTGAAGGAGGTTTCCCTTTCGGCGGCAAGTTCCAGCCACTTGCCTGCGCCAGTGGCAGCTCCTGCGGTCATTCCATGCAGTGCTTTGGAGGATTGTGTGCATTCACTGGAGTGTGAGTCTTCAAACAAGAAACCATGATTTATAAGGAAACATGTATCCCCTTGAGGATCCATTGCCTATCCAGCGCAAGAACGCCCAGGACAACATCTTGCAGGGCACGGGAAGTATGGATGATTTGGTGAAGGTAACCCCCAGCCCTGAAAAGAAAACCGATGCTGGGGTGATGGCAAGTGTTCGTGATTTGGTTGAGGGCCCCCCCACCCCTGAAAAGAAAGTTGCAGATGGCGAAGAGAGTGGGGTGGAGGGAGACAGTGCTCCCCCCTTTCATTTGAGGGCGGACCAGCAAAGTATGGTGAAGGAAGCAAGGGGCTCCGGCAAGACAAATCGTGGCCCGAAAAAGAATGCCCAGGATGATGAAAAGGATGAGGAGCCTCGTGAAGAGGCAGCCGAAGATGATGATGAGAGAATGGAGGAGCCAAAGCCCAGGGAGGGCCGGGGCCGGGGACGAGGCAAAGGCAGGGGCAGGGGCAGGGGACGGCAGGCAGCCAAGTCCGAAACCAAGAAGCAGGACAAAGCCAAGCCCAAGCAGAAAGCCGAGTCCAAGGCGAAGGCCAAATCCCAAGCCAAGCAGCAGCAGCAGCCAAGCTCCATGAAACGCCCGGCAGCAGCCAGCAACCCGAGCCAGGGGGACCGCTCCAGCAGGGTTCCGGTTCACAATATCTACCAGTACACAATGTTGGATGTGTACTGGTCCCGCCCGGCTGTTGGTCTGAAGATGCGTGAGGATGGGAAGCAGGTGCCTTAGGGAATGTTGTCTCCAAAGTCTGTGTATTCAAGGGCTGTGGGATTGGTTTCCCCAATATTAAGACCTTGTGTGACCCTTTGTAGACCCCTTGATAGGTCCCTAAGAAGAATAACTAAACCAGTGTTACAGCCCTATGACAACAAGCCTGAAACCCTTCACGCGCTGAATGCTTCCTACATAAATTTGACAGGTCTACTACCTTGGGGTGCCCGGGGCTAGCATGGCCCAGCTGCTGAATGTCATGTACGTTGTGGCTACTTGTTCCGCAAGTCCAGTTGGTCAGCCCAGTACTATATCCGCCCAAAAAAATGAATCAACACCGGTGTCCTGGCAACCCTCCCAGGCCCAGAAGATTGATGATGCTGAAGGCGATCGCCAATCTACAGATGCCATGGAGGCTTTCTTCGCCGGCAAGCAGGCCCTGCAGCGAGCAGTGCAGACAGCGCAGTCAGTGCAGTGAGTGGACTGTTCTATGTCCAGCTTCGGCAAATTTTGCTCGGCTTCATGCTGACTGCCATGCTATGTGCGATTTTAATTTCTTAGTTGCTGCCTGAGACAGCAGCAAGCTTTCAAACAATGATTTCACGAACGCAGTGTCACCTGCAAGATGGGGAATGCGGGGAGGTCTGAAAAGAAACTTGCTTGCCCAATCCAGCCTGATCTTGCAAACCAGCTGGCGTGAGTTGTGCAACTACTTGGATAAATAACCCTATAGTCTGATGTCTGCCAAGGCTTTTCGACCGGGGCTGGGCTTCTTTGCTCGGCACGGCCTCCTGCATGACCGCAGGAATCCTCCACGTCATTCTGGCTCGCTTCCAAAACCTTGTCTCCAGGCATGACATTCAATGTGCGCTTGCATTCTGTATGTTGTGGCTGTACACGCATGAGGCGCTATGCACTCACAGCTTTTAAATTTTCAAGTGCTCAGAAGCAATCCTGCTTTCGCCAGAGCGTTCTGTGGGTGCAATGGATATGCCCCCCAAGATGGAGATGATTGTGCGAAGGCTGTTTGCAATGCAGGCCCCGAAAGCCCCTAGTCCAACCTTCTGCCCAATGTGCCTTGCAAAGTGCTGCCCTGTTCATGAACCAAATTATATGATTCAACTGAGGTGCTCATCACGGCGCTCATCTTGCTTGCCTTCATGGAGCCAGTTGATGACACGTATGATGTGGTCGAATTTTTTGCAGGAAAAGCCAGGATTGCCCGATGTGCCAGGCAAGCTGGACTGACAGCCGCAGCACTGGATGTGGTCTTCCATCAGTTTCCACAGGTGTTTGACATAACCAGTGCTTCAGGGTTTGCGCTGCTTGGCTGAATCATGCTGAAATCTAGAAGACCCTATTAGACGCGAATGTTGGACTTTCTCGAAACTCAGGATTGCCCTCGGTACCCTCTTGCGGGGGAAGTATGGCCACCTCCTATGTATCATGGGAGTATGTTGTTCATCGTGGATCCAGATATCCAGAGGCAGCAGCCACCGGTCTTTCCTTAACCCAATGGGCTACGAGGGTTACCGTGGAGTACGCGTAGCTAACCTGATGTCAGCAAGGAGATGGGGGAGGGGGGCAGTTGTTGCACATGTATACACCAGTGAATAGTCACTGATCATGTAGGAGAGGAGCCCTAGCCTTGCAGGAGCATATTGTTGGCCCTGGTGATAGAGGCGACGCATGGGGTCTGGCTTATAGAACAGCCGGCTTCTTCCCTGCTTTTTGAAAGCGACCGCTATCGTTGGTTGATAGCTCACCTTCAAAGTCTCAACATGCGGGCCCCATAGCTGCAAGGAACAATCATGAACTCCTGATGGCAAATGAACCTGTTCACCTTCAATAGTTGAGGCCTTCCTGCAGAAATTCCACATGAAGTACTTTGGACATCCTACGGCTAAGCCTACAAAGGTCCTGGCGAACACTCCTGCGATTAGATTTTTCCAGCACCGGCCCATGAAGAAGCATGAGCTGAAGTCTGATGTGAAGACTACTATCAAGGGCGTTCGCAAGTCCGATGGCAAGGCCACGTACCAAGGATCACGTGAGCTGAAGGGTACACAGATGCCTGACTGCATTTCCTTGTGTGTCTCTACGTGGCTACCTTTTTGTGCATGATGATCCCCTCCTGATTGCCTGCCTTTGCTAACTCAGGGTGTATCCTGGAAAGTTCGCCCTCAAGTGCCTCGACATCCAGGAAGCCTGCATATACGAATCCCGAGACCAGATCCCAGCTGATCCTTAGCTGCATGATTCTTTTGGGCAATGTGCTGTGGACCTTATGCTCATGACTTCTGTTGGATGGCGTGCTGTGCATGGACCCTATGCTCATGACTGCCCAATCTTTAGGTGGACACCCGTACTGATCTGCGTCAGCTATATGCTGCATACCCCTGGGGCGACACGTGGGATGATGCCCACATGCGGCTGCTGATCTTCTACCTCCGTGGATCCAAGTCACTGAGCATTCCTGATTCTTGGAGGGCGGTGTTGCCCAAGTATGTGCCTGTGTGCGAGAAGGTTGCTTAGGAGGGTAATGCCAGGGTTGTAATTATTCTTAGACGATATTAGAGGAAAGGGTCATGTGCGTTTTTGTAAAACAGGGCCCCTGGACCCCGTCCAAAAGGACGGATTTCCCCGTCAAAAGGGCGGATTTACCCGTCCGTCCCGGACTAGTCCGGAGAAACTTTGCGTTTTTTGAGAATGTGACCCCATGAGCCCCCGTCCGGCCCCGTCCGGCGCCGTCCGGCGCCGTCTGCCCCTGTCCGCCCCCGTCCACCCCGTCCGCCCCCGTCCGCCCCGTCCGCCCTGTCCACACCATGCACACTGTCCACCACATTTCCACCCTTCAGTCCCTCTCCACTCCGCTTTGGGGATTTCTGTGTTATGAATTTCTAGCCCACTATCTTTTTCAATGTTGACCCCCAACACCTCATCTAGTTCAACCTGCTTGACACTGATATGAACAAAACCTATATGGATTTCAATTAAACTCACATGTCACTTCAAGGGGCTGCAAGGGTCATGGTCTCTAGGTAAACGAACATAGTCTCCAATCCCTCAGGTTCCCAAAGTAGAAACTTTCATATGGACTCAGTTTCTTTAAGGCCAAGATGCATTATAATTTATGATCATCAATTCAGGGTGACATACTTCGCAGCCTTCCAGAAGCAATGGCGCACACAGGCCGAAATTCAGTGTGTGGACCTGACCACACAAATTAGCTGCTCGAATGCCTGGCTCTACCCGGCGTCTCAAAATGTACCCAAAGAATGTGTAAGATTGAGCAGTGGTCAACGCGTTCTGCAAGAGAGCTCTGGACTTGTCTTAGACAACAGCCATTGATTTTCCAAGTGGCTTCTGATTGGGGTGGACTCAGCGGCCATGGCTGAACCAAGCGATCTCCACACTGCAGCTTTGAAGCTGCAAAGCAGGTCCTGGAGCACAGGTACTTTGCAGCAGGGCAAGGAGGTTCTGGCAGCTCAGCAGGTGAAGCTTGAGGATGATGCTGAGGTGTTAGCTTTGTCCAATGAGCTGGAGGATTCCTGGGGTGCATGTTTGGGAGCTCATAACCCTCACTCATATCCCTTTCCTGAATCCATCCCCTGACTGCCAGGACCTAAAGAGACGCAGAGCTGAAATGGCCAGTCCCAAAGCGCCATCGCCCGCGCCACTTGGTGAGATGCCTGCCGGGGCCAAGCCATCTTTGACTACACCTATGAAGGTGAGTAAGAAGCAGGCTCTTGCGACCCATATGGAGGAGGATACCCTTGGACCCTCAGAGCTCATGCAGACACCCCTTGAGAATTCCAAGAAGAAACTCTTCCAGGAGAACAGATTTTGCGCGACTGTCAGGCATTTGCAACATGCTGTGCATCTCTCTCCACAAGAAATTCCCAGCGCAGGCCTCGCCAGTTCTTGCCGAGCGTGGCAGCACTGGAGAATCGCCTGTGGATAGTGAGATGGAGATCTTGCGGCAGCAGTTGCAAGCTATGCGGCTTGCTAATGAGGAAAAGGATGTGGAAAACCGCAACCTACATGCGCAACTGGCTGCTGCACATGAGCAGCTACAGGTAGCTCAGCAAGCGGCAGCCTCTGATGCCCATATGGAGGCGGCTCTTGAGGAAGAAGTCACCGAAGGCAGCTTGCGCAAGCGCCTGCAGAGGTTGTGTGAGCGTAAAAAGAATGGGTGCCTAGTCTACATTATGTTCCCAAAACCTTGCAGTCAGGACATTCTGTATCGATTTTTCTTCACTCTGTAGCACCCTGCCCTATCAGGTCGCTTAATGTCCCTGAAGACATCCACAAGCTCTGGCTTAAGGGAGGAGATGACCGCAAAGAGCTGGGACGCCGCCTCCTGGAATGCGGACTGGACAAGGTAGCTTGCCTTGGCTGCTGTGTATCCAGCAGAATCCAGCATTCAGAAACTTGACTTGTTTTCGGGCTCTTCAGGAGAAGTTCGTCACCAGCGCAAAGATGCTCATCCAGCAGAGTGAGGGTGTGAAGTACAAGGTCAAAGCGCAATGGGCCACAGAAGACCGAATGAGGGATGCTCTCAAGCTGCGTGAGTGCTTCAGCTCAACTAGCATACACAAATTGCATTGATTCATCTCTTGCAACCTCAGGAGCAGAATCAAGGCTGTCAAGGAGTATTGCGAAGCCCATGCCGGCTTCATCACGTGCCTTGGAAGCCAGAAGACTCACCCTTTTACATCACTTCATCTTATCTGGGTGATTGTTTTTCGTAGTCTGCTCAGGTATGACAAGTACGAGAAGAAGCACAAGTATTGGTACGAAGAAGATTTGGAGATGGAGTGGGAGAAGCAAAAGGTCAAGGCCACGACACAGGAAGGAGAGTATGAGATTGAGGGCAACTTGGGGGACTTCGCGATGGAGCACAGCGCTCCTCTGGCCCCTGACATGAATGTGGCTGCCGAAGGCTCATAACAAAACTAGTCTCAGAGTGAATCTAATGTGACCAACTAGAATGCTTTCTTTTGTTGCAGGCTTTGCTGGCTCTGCGGGAAAAGCAAGCGAGAGCAGTGGTGGCAGCAGGGCAGCAGCTACCTTCTTTCCCTGTGTGCAGAGAAATGCTTCGCCCTCATCCATCATTACCCAGTACATGGATGGCCTGGCTAAGAGATTGAACAAGGTTGCGGCTACTCGATTGCGAATTAAGCTACTTCCAGACAACGTTTGCAGTTAACAAGTTTTCCTTTATGCCTTCTAAGGACCTGCGGAAGAAGTACGATGATATCGAAGACCGCCTCAAAACGCCCTGCCACAGACAGAACCTTGCCCCATAAAAGTGTGTCCCTGTCTAAATTTATAAAACCGTAGCCCCCTTACGTAATGATGACCCTGCCCGAGCAGTCAAGGATCATTGCAAAGTGCGATGATCTCACGAAGTCCTTGGAAGCGGTGCTCTCGGACATCCAGGATATCTACTCCCAAGGAGCTGTTGAAGGGTATTCGCCGCAGTTTCTGGGCTGAAGTCTGAAGGGCGCATGTTCTGTTCTTGGGAAAGGGTTTCTAGGTGTCTCCATTGGGGGCTTGTAATGCTTTGGGATGTAAATACCTATCCATGTCATGTACCCATGAAAGATACTTTGCGCCTAATAGTTTGGTCTCTTACCTTATTCTTCAGGTGCATAGAGGTTAAGGGGTGTATATATATATGGCAATGTACCCACGAAGCTGCCCCTGTAATCACTCCAGAATTACCCTATAGAAACATTGAGGAAGACTATCCTGGTTGTACTGTAGCGGGTGTGTCTTGGGAAACATATCCAGGAGCCTGCCCCCACGCAAGCCTTTTCAAAAACCCTACAGAAATACTAAACCCAGGGAAGACTATATAGGGGATGTATATTGGGAAACATATCCCGGAGCCTAGCTGCCCTTATAAGCTCTTCCAAAACCCTATCCAAACTCCAAACCCACGGAAGACGCCCCAGGCATGAGACTGATTTGCGTGGCCACTACAAGCAGGCGACCAAAGTGCTTACTCCTCAGAGCAGCTTTTCGCAATCCTAGCTTATTCTTTTCAAATACCTGAACCCCAAGGACCCAAGACACTGTCACCTTGGAGGTGAGATGCAAATCAGTGCCCCTACCAAAGCCTGCCCCCAAAAAGGCTGCTAAAGCTGCGCCCAAAGGTGCCCCGAAGGCTGTTCCCAAGCCTGCTGCGAAGCCAGATTCCGTTCCCAAGCCTGTCAAGCGGGCCAGGAAGTAGTGTTTCAAGGGCAGCGCAGTACATGATCAAAGGGTACTGCTGTGGTGCTTCTGAAGTGTGGGAGCTTGGGAGCTCTCAATCTCAAAGATTTTGATGCCTTTGTTCGGACACCCACTGTGGCTTGTCCCATGGTGGCCATGATCAACACTTGCAGCGCGCAGTGCGAGAAACATGCATGCCAGGCATCCCACCCTCTATCAAACTATGGACCCATAATATCTCACATTGCCAGGCGATGATGTTCTGGATCGTCCTCGTATTGGGGCTGTGATGCGAAATGTGGCACATGCTCTTGCCAATGGTGTCAGGGACTTACATAATCAGCATTTCCTAGTGACCAACTTTCTTAGGGGTTCTTCATCCGCCAAGTTCTCTGTCAAGGCACCAGCCACTGATCTCCGTCGCCACGCCCAGGCTGCGCTGGAAGAGCTTCCATTGCACCTGCGGCCAGCGGCATTGCAGACATTTGCAGCCAGCAATCAGCTGAACACATCAGAGAGGGACCTCCTGAGGCTTCTGAAAAGGGTGGGCCTCATGGAAGACCTGGCTGTGCATACCCTCACTCAAGGAGCCATCAAGGTGAGACACATTAGGCTTCTGACTTGGTTCCAATATCTGATGAATGTGCGAAGTGGTGGGCAGCTACTAGGAGGCTTTCGCCCGGAAGATCCTTTTTCGCGCACATGCCTGCTATCTTTCTGGAATGCGTTTAGACTTGAAAAGCCTGACCATGCAGTTTTTCAAATACATGGGCACCGCCTTCAGCGAGTAATACCTTTTGCGGTTCACCTAGATGAAGGGCGTGGGCTGAGGAAGAGTGCAGTTCTGGTGGTACATCTGCAAAGCATCTTTGGTGCTGACACGGCGCAGAACTTCCGGCAGGATCTTGCCATCAACTCCAGTGATCACCTGAGCCACGAGGAGGTCATGAATATCATGTTGAGAAACCAATTTCACAATGGGCGAGGCAACACTTATGAGAGCCGGATGTTGTATACGATCTTGCCAAAGGCTTCCTACACAAAGCGGAATGCTCCCGTATTTACTGCAGTGCTGGATCAATTGCGTCGAGAATGTACAGATCTTTTTGAAAATGGTTTCTGGATGGGTGATGGCACCAGGTTTTTTGTCGCCATGATAGCTGTCAAAGGAGATGCCCCGGCTTTAGCGAAAGCTGGAAATTTCACGAGAAATTTCCAGTGTCTACCCAATCCCATCTGCTGGGAATGTATGGCTGGCTCACCTGGAGTTCCCTTTGAGGATTGCCGTGCGAATGCGCTGTACGAGGCTACGCTGTATGCTGAAAGGCCTTGGGATGTTCCGGGGCCTTTATCAATGATTCCAGGGGTGCCAGAGAAACCTGAAGTTGTTTATCAGCGTGACCCCTTCCATGTCTACAAGCAGTCTGTTGGAGGTTCATATGCGGCAAGCTCCATCGTTCTAGTGGCGGAGATGGGCTACTGGGATGCTGACCAGAACACCTTTGCTGATGTTATGGAAAGGGCTTATGCTGACTTCGATTACTTCGTGAAGCATGACTGGACTGGGCCTGGGGTTCCTTTCATGAAGCATTTCACGCGAACAAACTTGCACTACCCACGCACCACTGCATTCCCCTATGCGCGGCCAAAGGGGGGGGATGTCATGTTGCTCACACGGTGGTTGAGGTTTCTCATGAACAATGGGCCCTACATGGACGGTGCCCGGCATGGAAGCATGATTCGGCATCCCCTTCAGGCATGGCATGTGCCCCTTTTGCGGGGCATCGAGAAAGCAGCTGGTGGAGTGCTAAAATTCTTCAGGTTGATGCACAACAATGGCCTCTGGCTGACGAGGCAGCAAGCAACTGACATGGGGCAGGGAGCTTTTGAGTTCTGTGCGGCCTATGCTGAGCTTGCACAAGAATGCCACAACCATGGTCTTACTCGGTATTCCTTAGTCCCTTCCCTGCATTATTTCCATCACTTCTTTGTGGATATGAAGCAGAAGCTCAGCAATGCTGAGGCTGTGTATATTTCATCCCCCAGCATTGCAAACTGTGAAGCCGATGAAGACTACATTGGCAAAATTGCCAGAATCAGTCGGCACGTTCATCCGGGGGTTACGAACCAAAGGACAATAGACAGGTACTTGGTGCAGTTGCATTTTGTGTACTCTGGAGAGGCCAGGTAACTGGGGAAAGCCCTGAAGTAAATTACTGCTTGGAATCCTATGCATTTATCAGCTCATAGTTTGGTCCAGTCGCCTGGCCCGAAGAGTTGCTGGCGCATGCCATGCGCAAGTGGATCGCTGAGCATTGGAAGGCGTGAAGAATCGGGAGTTCAGAGTTTTACAGGGTTTTTAGGGTTACGGAGGGCTTACAGGGTCTATAAGGTTTATAGGGTTTATAAGGCTATATGGGTTTAGGCCTGATAGATTTATATAAGGTTCAGGGTTATGGTTTGGGGGTTTGTGGTTGATGGGCCCCAGAACAGGTTTCCCTGCATGAACAGATCTTGCTCATGGATCTTTTTTCACATTGAGGCTCTCAAACAGCTCTTTTTTACATATCATGTGCAGAAACCAGAAGCCCCAGAGTCATGTGCAAAAAAACCAAGACCTTGGTTACTCTAGGTAAACCCTAAACCCTAAACACCCTGTTCCAACCCTAAACCCTAAACCCTAAACCCTAAACACCCTGTTCCAACCCTAACCCCTAAACCCTAAACACCCTGTTCC
>CAJNIZ010010034.1:0-12627 GCA_905231905.1 Symbiodinium pilosum
CTGCCGGCTCTGTCAGCCCAGCAGAACGGGACAACGAAGAAGCCCCGAGAACAGGTACAGAGCGAAGGGCAGCCGAGCAAACGGCCCCGACAGACCAGAAGAGGCCAAAGAGGCAACGGCCAAAGGATTCAACCCGACAACCTCAACAACGTTGTCTCGATCCTGGCGGCTCTCTCCCTTCAACAGGAAGATGCACTCAATCGAGTCCGACTAGCGCTCACACACGTTCCATCTCGAACAGACCGGACAGGGGGCCGTTCTCAAGTCACTTTACGAAGCTGGGCGATCGTGGCACGAGAAGAAGGGGCAGGGGGTGCCGTTGCCGGCCCTCAGAACGGTAGTGTTCGCACTGCTGGTCTCGGAGACAAAGGCACGACTGACCCTCTTTGCCCAGGACCCCAACGCAGTCAAGGCAGCGATAGAACGAAAGGTGATGAACCAAAGCAAGCAGTTTGTGTTCCAACGATGGAATCCCAAGGAGCAAAAACTAGAACAAGATCCAGACCGCAGCGCTCTCAGCGTGGAACAGATCCAGCAGCTCCTTCAAGAATTGGGGACGCGCTGCAAAGACAGCATCATAACCAAGTTCAACTCGGTGCGCAAGATGAAGAAGGAAGCAGAGGAGAACGAGAAAGCGGTCTTCACCGTAGAAATCGCGCTGAGATCCCCAGAGGCACGCCGCGCGCAGGAGCTACTAACCCAGCTGGCGAATTGCACAGTGTGGAACCTAGTGGCTGCGCAAATGCGCCTACCATCCCTGAAGAGACACGGACTGGCTGCGGTCCTCCAAAAGGCTTTGGAGGCCGAGTAAGCGGCTCCAGCAGTGGCACCAACAGGGAAGGGAGGCCGGCGCCATCAACTGGGTTGCATTGTGATGTGATTAGGCTGAAAATGAGAAATAATAGTAACACTTGTTATCTCAACTCAACAGTCTTCTCTATCCTCTGGCAGGTCTCTCAACGGGTTGATGTGAGCATCCCCGATACCTGGATCAGGGCGATGGCAGGCGGAGAGTGGAATCCTGTCGGTTTCCTTCGGTTTCGGCTCTGGGCTGGAGACAGCCCCATATCCAACATGATACAGCTGAGTTCACACAATTCCTTATGCCGAAGCTCGGCTGGCTAGGTGATGGATTTTCATGGGGAGCTCGCGTACAAGTCGAAGGCCAGGTTGAAGAGTTCCTGCGTAGCGGAAATACGCACATTCTGCTCATGGTTACACCAGATGGACTGTGCAGCTCGGACATTCAACAGTTCATCAATCAGTGGCACAGGCGCGCACTCATGCACTGCACAGTGCTCCAAAGCACCTGTACATACAACTCCCCAGATATAGAGAAACCCCTGGCGGCATCGTCAAACATACCATCCCTATCGACCTTCACAGAAGGGAAATAATGCTACCCGTGTTCACGTCACGAGCCAACTCCGATGTCAGTTGGAAAATATATGACATTACTACGGCTATCATTCATTTGGGGCCAGACCAAAACTCGGGACATTATAGGGTTGCGGCATTCATACCAGATTGTACAAACTGCTGGTACTCTAATGACAATCAAGCTGCTGAACAGATGTCTATCGTACCAGCAGAAGTCCAGGAACAGAGCTATATACTTGGCTGCCTGGCCAGGTAGATGCGCCTTCTGAATGGATGCCAAGTGTGCTGAGGGGGCACTCAGCAAAGGTGAGCCATCCATTGGCCACCAGACATGCGCAAGGGGAAAAAACAACTTTTTGGGTGTGCTAGCCTTTGCCGCGTGCTGCATTGAATTTGTTATTGCATGCCCAGGACATACCATTGCCGCGATGTCAATTTCAGCTCAAGCGCATGTTGCATGACTTTCCAGTTCGCCAGGCATCTCACACGTGCTTTACCCATTCCATTTCCCCTCAAGCTGTAAAGCTTTTCAATCATTACAATCTGCGCTTCCTTTCTTGGGTGACCCCAGGTCCCCTGCATGTCAGACTCATCTAGTAACTCCTCCTCCTCGGAGGAAGCTGAAAGTGACAGAGAAAGAAGGGAGGCTGATGAGGACTTCAGAGAGATGTGTGCGCGCGCAGTCGTCAGGTTGTGCGCACGGCACCATTATGACATGCTACTGGATAAGGGTCACTCCAAACGGAGTGCAAGTAGTATCAATGGCCACTTAGCAAGCCGATGCTCGAATCAACCGTGGACCCAAGTACGGGATCACGTGATCGGCTTGCTTCCAGAGGCGCTACAGGACATTCTCCGTAGGGAGATTGACCTGATGGGGGCGAATTGGGATGTTCCTTTCCTTCCGAATGACGCATTCATCATCCGCAAGAGCAAACCAGAAGAATTGCCAGAGCCCGAGGATGGTGCGCAATATGCAAAAGACCTTCTTCGAAATTTTCTTTCTCAGCGAACTGATGGATGCGAAAGAATTCTGGAGGTAATGATCAAGCATTCGAGATACACGCGGACCAAGGTGTGGTTGGAGTTCCTTGTGCGGTCCATGCCGGTAGACCAACGCATAACCTTTATAGCTTGGCTTGGTGAGTGGAAACTGAACAAGAGGAGAAGGCGGCAATGATGTAATCACTGCAAATTGGGTGCCTGCCTTGGCCCCAACACGAAGGTCTCTCCTTTTCTTTTTCCGCCAAAACGGCTAGCCGCTGAGGATGCTTTCTGAAAAAGAGCTCCTGGTATTGCCACAGGCTCAACATTGGGTTGCCATCTCTCGGCTCCTCTCCGTGACAGCAATGTCGTTCAGTAGCGCTGATGCACCCTCCCACAGTCAGTGAACTGCGGTTCCTGTGGGGTAGCAGCTTCTACGTTTCACCCACTAGCATTCCGCTGCCACTGAGCAGCCGCGGCCAATGCGTCGTGTAACTAGCTCGCTAGTGGGTCAGATCAGACCACTGCGGTTCAAAGTGCGAAAAAAAGTGACGCGCCGTCCGCGATCCAGGCCGACTTTGAGCCTCTCACCACATATGTCAGAAGCAGCGGAACAAATAGCGCAGCTGTGGGGGAGTCAGAGTCCGATGGCACCGAGGCAATCAAGGAAGGGGCCGAAAATGGAAGGGGGAAAGGGGGGAGGCAGAACAGCCCGACAACAGAGACCGGCCCAGCGGTCGATCTCTCCACCTTTAGAAGAAGAGTCGGAGGAGGAGCTGGAGATGACCAGCCGAGAGAGGCGATGAGCCTAATGATGCACATGCTAGCCAGGCACGAGTCCAGACGTTGGAGGTGGATCGGAGCTTTGTTCTTTTCTTGTGCACCAGAGAGTCATCCATATTACCTTAACTTTTCACAAGACTAGTCAGAAGTGGAAAGTACGCCACGAGGGAGGCGCCTGCGATTCAGCTCTGAGAACAACCTTCATGACATGCATCCTTCTCGAGCTCCAGGCACGCTGCGTCACTTATCACCCTGTCTCCAAGGTCATACGATGCAAGGTGAGTGGGCTGAGCATAGGCCAACCTACGCACACCTCACAGGTTAGTTGATCACTCACCGACGCAGCCACACATTACTCTACACATCGGACGAAACAGAGCTGCAGGGGATAATCAACTCCTGGAGCAGGGACCACTGTCTGCTCACCGCTGCACCGCAGCTTCTGGTTGTCTCCCTTATCAGATTTGCATACTGCAATCAGCATGCGCGCAAACTTCGACATTCAATCCGGCTGACAAAGACAAGCAGATTTCTCACAAATGGAGATGCCGATCAAACGGCCTCAGGTGCAATCCAGCCGGAAGTGGAAACGCTCTTCCATTTCCCGTCCATAAGACCTATATGCTTCTTGGGGGTATCATTCACATCGGCGACCAAGCTCATACGGAACACAGTCGAGCCTTCACTGTTGTTCCTGACTGAGTCTGAAGCTGGCACTGAGCTTAGCCATCATAAAATCACAATGCACGATGACAATGTGGTTCCCAAGCGGGCCAGCAAGGCTAATCTTGCACAGATTGCTTCCGATGTGTATGTCCTTGCTTTCAAGCAAGGTAGCAGCAACTAGCCCGGGCTCTCCGGAGCGGCTAGTACCTAGCATGCTTAATGTTTAGGCACCATGCACCTGGCGCGGGGTTCACAAGCAGCCCGTCCAAACACTGGACCAGCGCCCGCCAGACTCGAGACACTCGTGCGGCGTGTGAATGAATGAATGAATGAATGAATGAAGGAATGAAGGAATGAAGGAATGAAGGAACGAAGGAACGAAGGAACGAAGGAACGAAGGAACGAAGGAACGAAGGAACGAAGGAAGGAAGGAACGAACGAACGCAGGAACGAACGAAGGAACGAACGAAGGAACGAACGAAGGAACGAACGAAGGAACGAGCGAAGGAACGAACGAAGGAACGAACGAACGAACGAACGAACGAACGAACGCACGAACGAACGAACGCACGAACGAACGAACGAACGAACGAATGAATGAATGAATGAATGAATGAATGACGCGCCGTCCCATGGGCGTGGTGAGGAGGTCCTTCAACTAGTCAACGCGCGGCAAGTGGAAGAGTTCCCGGGCTTGGACACTCGTGAGGGACGTTGTTGAGGCCGAAGTTCCGTGGTGATTATCAGGGGGTTCGTGCTTCAATTTGGCACCTCTCTTTAAGGGCCAGCCCTGGGCATGGTGTGTTGACCATGGCCCCTTTACGTGAACACTCGGTTGAGCACACTCTGCTGCCCCCAGATCACCGTTGCATCAAAAAGCGTGAGCCCTTGCCTCTGTTGTCTCTGCACGATTCGAATAATTTATTTGATGTCCGACGTATTATGGACGCATAATTTTGTACAGTCACTTGTAGAATATCACTTCGTATCACTTCGTAATTTGCGTGTTTTGGAAATCCAATACAGAATGAAAAGAAGGAAGGTTCTAGTGCCTCGGGGTCTTGATGCAGTGCTGCCACGCAACGCGCTTGCGTGTGACCGTGGTGAACCAGGTCCATGATGATGCTCATGATGCTCAGCCAGGAACTGATGGAGGTGATGAGCAGCCACCGCCCAGGTCAATCAGCCGGACGAGCCACATCTGCCGCAGGTTCAGCCACAGTTGATGTTCCGCAGGAGGTGCAGGACGGGCTTCATGCATGTGTGTGTGGCCATACCAGCTGCTGAGCTGCGTCGCGCCGCCAGGGCACACCCCAAACCAAAAGGCCAAAACAAAGGCGAATGCCGAGGCCAACGCCAGCACTCAGAGGTCTCCAGATGCAGAAGAACATGTGTACACGGCAGTCCGGGCAGGTGCCAAATATCACACAGGCGGCTCAATCATCAAGCGGGTTGGGATGGACTTGAGCCTTGCAGAGTTTGCTGCAGAACTTGCAGATGTTCATGATGCGAAACGTGAGTGGCTTGATTTCATGTGTCGAGCAGCAACTAGCCGGTACAGCTGCGGCCATGAGATCAATCCGTTCATAGCTTGGATGTACAAAACTTGAAACATGTTGATGATGTATCCTTGTTATGATGTACCTTCACGAAAATAGCAAACACCGATGATCTTGAAATAGCATTGTGTGCTATCAATCTCACTTGCCGTGCAACTTATGTGTGATTGAACAGCCAGTTCTCTCAGCCGACGCCGCTCTATCAGTTTCGACTTGGAGCATTTCAATTTCAATCCCAGCTAAGGGATTGCAATACTTGACGCGAAAGTTGTTTAAGATAATTTTGTACTACGGGTCTTGATGACCAAGTGTGGAATCAGCCGAGCTGATGATAAATCCACTTGGCAAACTTCGTGTTTGCTGCTCGAAATCGTTCGTGGCAGAGGGTCCGCTTGACTCAGTCAAGCGTTCAGCCGGCTTAGCAGTAACCGAAGTAGGTTCCATTGTACGTTGATTGAGCAATCAGGATGGCCAGCAGAGCCATGATTGCAATCCTTAGTTGGGCCCGGACTGCCAGCAAGGCGCGTGCTCCAGAGACTGATCAAGTGACGGAGTGTAGGTGTGACTTGCGTGGCGTTGATGCACAGTACAGTGACATGTATGAGGCATTGCAACTTTGTTTGTTTACATGTTGTTAACCTATCCCTTGTCTTCGCTAAGGGGATGTCTGGCGGGGTGATTGTGATTTCATTTTACCCCATGGTCCTGTGACCACTGAAGCATTTTGTCTCTGATTTGGATTTTCACGCGACTCATGCTGTCATGTGCACATTGTCATGTGAGTACATTTGTAGGCATAAGTTATCCAGGAAAAGTTTCATACACTGTCAAAACAATTTCGTAATTCCCCCAAGCTATACAGTTTGATCACTAGGAGCCTCAGCACAGTGCTTTTTTTGGTCCCCGTTATAAGGACAGAGTAGGAGTAGAGATTCAAAAAACCGCCAAAAATGCCCTCCACCACCACATGGGTTAGCTTTACTCGTCCAGCATGCTATGGAGCGCTATATGTCCGGGGCAAAGTTTAACCCGATCGGCCCGTGGATCTGGTGGGCTTAAGAACAGTACTTCGGGAACTCCTCAACTTTCCGTGAACGGCCAGTGGCAACGTCATATTTTCTGTTTCCTCGACAAATCGTAAATGTGTAACATTGCTAGCAGCCAGAGGAGGGCCAAGGCATTTTGTTTTGCATAGCCGCGGCTGTAGTAACAATTGCATTGACAGTTGGCATTTTTTGAATTCCTAAGCTTTCTCAGGCTTCCTGTTAGTGTACAGTGAAAATCATGTTTGTATGATATGTCATTGAACTGAGAAGAATCCTCTTTGAGATTTCGTCTATCAATTTGAGACCAGCATGACACGCGTTGAACTGTCAGTTGCAGTTGGGTTCTTGGTTGAATTGCGAAACGACTTTACCGCTGAACTTGATGTTTGGCCCGAGATTTGGGTTTTCAGGGTAGGCATATTGCTTCGAATCCGTCTGCGTGCAGTGCAAAATGGCACCGGCAAACGATTCGGCCTTTTCGGACCAGAATGCCGGCCTCGAGTGCTTGTACGAGCGCGTTTCAGGAAAGGACCCGACCTTATTTCACATTTTAATGGCGCATAGATTGGTTCGTCAATGAAGGTAGGAATTTGCATCGCAGCGGAAGCTGACTCATACTGTCAGTTCCAACACGGTTATGATTACACCATGTGTGGATGGTTCTGCGGCTGAGTTCCGTGGTTTTGGCCTTGTTTTCAGCAGGGCAACGACAACTGTCGATTTGCGGGACATGTTCTTGCCTGTTGCTCGTGATTTTGCAGGCATCCTCGACTATCCCTGCGAAAGCCAGATGCTTCACACACGACGGCAGAAGCTGAAAGCGTTGCTTTGAGTTTTTATGTGTGTTTGTTTTTAGCTGATTCTTGTGCATGTTAGTAACTTGAGTTCTTGTTTGGGTCATGAACGTGCGTTTTTGAAGATGATCATCGTGGTATTGGGCTCAATTCAATACGTATGAGCTCCAGAAGGGTGTAAGGAAGCTTCCAGTGACAGATTTTCCAAAAGAACGTCCGTGGGTTTTGCCAAGCTGCGATCTCAACTTGTGCTACAACCAAGGTTCTTGGCGAAGCACGGTTTCAAGAATGTTGCCGGGTTTGATGGCAAATTGTCCTTTTCGTGGGTAACTGCCGTGCCGCGATTTGCACCTCATGCTTTCCTCTGTGCTACCTCCTTCAAAGGTTTCAGAGCCGCGGCACCTCATCAGCTGTCCATTCTTCAGCAGGGAAAGCGCAGCTTTGCAAGAAATTAGCATGTTGCACCGGAAACACGAATTGCATGATTTGGGCAATGTTCACGTTGCTTGCAATGCAACATTTTGATTGTGATTTCAAGACAGTGTTGTTACGTTGTAGCAGTGCAGGATTGTGAAACCTAAGTCAAGGTTTATCCAATCCACGTCGCAGCCCGACTGTGTGATGACAAGATGGTTCGAGCGTTACTGGCCGAAGGTGCAATGGATTAGTTGAGCTATTGGTGCTGCTCTCTGCTTTTATCGCCTGTAGTGCTGCACTGGCAACAGGGTAGCGGGCGGCAACTGTGTGACATGCCCTTTGCATTGCTTTCAAGATAGACCTCGGCACGCAAATTGCACGATGCCAAAAGTCCCAAGTCCTCATACAGCCTAGCAATCACTGTAGCAACAAAGCTAACGATGGTTGGAAGTCACCAGTCACGCAGTGCCCTATGAGGTTTAGAAAGGTTTACATATAGGGTTGTATAGGGATCCATATAGAGTTATGGGCACACAGTCGCGCCAGGCGCTGACCCTCTGCAGCGAACTTCCCGCGGACGCACGCCAGAGGACTTCGCACAAGCAGCGGAGAGGGATGCCAGCATGGAGGCGGCCAGAGTTGCTGATGAGGATCAAAAGGTTGATGGCATACTAGAAAGTTATAAAGGCTGGATTGGACCGTTTTCGATTACGAGTTATATACATATATATCGAGAGAGAACCAACGGCAGCCGATGGAGTTGTCACAGTTTGGCTGTCTTGGCGATTTGGAAGCTGCGTCACAGGTAGGCTTTATGCCTAGTCAACAATGCGCATCGCTGCAATTGCTGAAGTGAGGATCGGTAGACCAGACGCTGGCAATCCCATATATAGCCAGGCTTTTCCAGCAACAGGGACCTTCATCAGATTCCGTGGTGGATGTTTCAAGTATAAGCGTGCAAACTGGAGGGCTGTTCTTGAGAGCATCTTAATGTATTCGGCTGATCGCCTGAGGTTGTGGCCATGCTGCGCAGCCATGCTGTGCATGATGCCGCTTCGTGGGTGAAGTAACCGTTAAGTAACCCTTGCAGAGCCAGGGCGTGATGTCCATCGGGCAGCAAGACCTGTTGGGACCATAACGCCGCCCCATGAGGGAAGGCGGCCTTGCAGAGCAAGGCAGTTTGATTTCGCTTGGACTTGTATTTTTCCGGATGCGCACGGGGTAGCAAGACATATTCGGAAAGGACGCTGGCCTAGCATTGCAGGATTTGTAGTATGGAAGGTACTGAAAGCCATCACTTGAGCCACTTACAGCCACTTGCCTGTGGAGGTTGTCTGTGGTGCATATGGTGAGATCGTGGCACATGCATCAACTTTCTGACTGTAAATGTTCTGTCTTATCCGATCCGGATCGTCTTGCTGAGCCTGCAGATCTGCTTGAGATTTTGCACGGCTGCCCTGGCATCGTTCCAGACTTTCCCTCGCCAACCTTTGAGCCCTGTGGGCAAGGTGGCACAGAGCACTTGCCAACATTGGTTGAGGTCAGAATGCCTTCCAGGCCTCCTAAACAAAGTTCGCAGGCTCAGCAGTGCCACGATTTGAATTTCTCAACGCCACGCTGTCTTGAATGTCCTCCAAGAGGAAGACTGGTCATTGTGTCTCTGATTCAATTACATGGCTCATGTGTACCAAACAGCCTCAGGCTAAGTGTGCTCAGCCGTAAGTCACAGGTTGCGGCAGGTAGTAGGAACTCTTTTCAACAGCGTGTGTGGTAAATCTTCTTGGACAGATTCGACAGCTTGCCTAGTGACGTTCGAGGCTCAGTGCGTAGCCTGTGTACAGATGCTGTGTTCTCTCAACCTGCTGGCTGTGTGCAAGACATCTCCCTTAGCCTGTTGAAGATAAGTTTGTGCTTGAGCAGGTGGCTTTGGAGGGAGGCTTGGAAATGCACCCGTCCAGGATACAATCATTTTCCTTGTTGGAAAGCTGCTCGGATCTTAATTTGGAGGGCTTTGGCCTCAAGCAGACGCTTTTAAGCACGTCGGTGCAATCTTCGCGTGAAGCGGGCTGGGAGAATGTCTCTTCAACCCACGGGGGGATGTGCCAGATTTGCATGCTTGCTTGGGGGATCCAGTATTTTGGATGGTATACATGGGCCTTCAGCTAGGCACATGCCCCAAGAGCTGTACCTGTCTTTTGATACACCTGACCGAAGCCTCGACACCGGTCCAAATCCTGTTGCGTGTCTTTTCGGATCAGGTGTGTTCAACATGATGAGGTCCGAGGGTGGGGAACAAGGGAGGGAGGTACTTTGGGGGCTAGAGAGGATAAAGAGGCCTATTGGGGCCAGGCTTCGTTTGCCTTTCTCCTTCGATCACCCCGCCTGAGGATCCAGTAGTTGCAGCTCTTTTGTTGGGTGGTCCCTCGCCTTCTGTGGCTGGTCATTTGCCTGGTTGTTGCAGGGCAGAGGCAACATCAACAACCCGAAAGCCTGAAACTTTGAATCCATAGTTAACAGTATAAACCAAGTTTCTACTATTTTCCATGTTGTTTTGCATTTGGCTTCGCCCATGCGGGGCTCATCATGATTGAGTTCAAGCTTGAACTGGGGCAGCTGCATGAAGATTGTGTGCAGCTCAAATCAAAGCCCTTGAAATGCTCTATGTATGTAACCCCAGTTTCCACTTCTATCCATTATCACCAAATCCCCACACTGTTGATTTTTCATGATTTTTCATGAGAGAAACTTTTTAGGCTCCAAATCTAGAAAGACCTCAGCATGGGCCAGTGCATCACAGCGCCTCAAAACCGTGGGCCGTGCCTAGGTGCTCACGAAGCTCATATTCCAAATAGTGCCAGAGTCTGACTGCAACTGCCAGCAAGTGCTATGTTCAGCCACACGTATACACATTCAGGCTAATCCTGCTGTTTCGTCCTCAGATTTTGGATCTTTCTGGCCAGTGAGCAGCTGTGATCAGCCAGCATGCTCTGAAAGCTGGTGCCAAAGCAACGAGGCCATACTGGCATCCTGCTAGAACCTCATCTTTCAAGTTTCAAGTGTCTTTTTCTAGGACTTTTAGTTGCCTGCCATGATGTTGATGGCAGACTGTTGTGGTCAAGGCTGCATTGTTCCTACTACAGCTGGTGTTCTGGTGTTCCGAACATTATTACCATGATAAGTTCCGACTTGCTCATACATCATATCCCCGTCAGCAGCATGAAGGCGTCATGAGAAATTCAAAACGAGTTCAGTCCTCGCTTGTGCATGA
Organism: Symbiodinium pilosum; assembly: GCA_905231905.1. NCBI lineage: Eukaryota > Dinophyceae > Suessiales > Symbiodiniaceae > Symbiodinium > Symbiodinium pilosum. The sequence goes on from CAJNIZ010010034.1 coordinate 10,898, forward strand.
CAGGGAGCTGAAAGTGTCCAAGGTGAGGGAGTGTTCAAGATCCGCTTCGTCGATAGGTCGGATTGGAACAAGCACTCATCATAGTCATAGGCATGCAGCGCGGTGACCCCTGCGTCTCCCATAAGTCAGCATGATTGGATTCTATTGACTGAGTCATCGGCTCAGAGTTTGCTGCCTTGCACCTTGGCTTTTTTCGGTCTTTTGGCTAGTTCCTGAGAAGTAGGGCCCCCGCGGTAGCCCTAATTTTCCCCAAGCTATTGGAGAGCTTTCTACTAAAGAGAGAACTCCAATTCCGCGAGAGAGCGCCCCAGAATTTGATCAATGAGACAGTGTCGAACGACTAGGAAATCATACCGTGTTCCTTGTCTCCATTGTGCATTATTTCTGCACCCTTCGTACTTTGGAGATGCTGCACCTGCAGAGCACGTAGGCATATCCACATTTAGACCAGCCTCGAGTTTTGTCGGAGATCCTCCTGTATGGAGGAGCCAGCAGCAGTCTCCAGATTCATCGACTCAGTGCGATTCGAGTACGTGTGTGTGTAGCCTACTGTCATAGGTAAGGCAGAAGTACCATAATATACTATAGTAGATTTTTATATACCATAATGAACCATAATATATCATAATATACTGTTACATACTATAATGTTGCTGCATTTCCAGCTGTGGGTTGCTATCACGATGCAAGGACAAGAAACAACCATCACTTGTGACCATCACAATAGCTGTCCACAACAGCCCGATATTCTTCATGTAGCAAATTTACTAGCATTGTGCCAGGTATACGACTGTACGAAACCATAATTCCCAAAGTATGCGTAAACCCTAAACCCTAAAATTATATTCTGCACCTCTGTCAAGATTGTGGAGCCTTCCACTTGCCTTCCCTGTTGCCCTGAATGAGCCCCAGCATTTAAAGCAAGATCAGGACATGCGAGGCATGGACTTAGTGTACCTGCAAATGGGGATTTCCCAAAATTAGGGGGTACCATTTTTGGGGGTCCCCATAATAAGGACTATAGTATATTGGGGTCTATATTGGGGTCCCCCTATTTAGGGAAACTACCAAATCCTTTTTTACAGTTTGACTTTCAGATTTAGGCTTTCTTTCATGATGCTGTTTAGGTTTCACTGCGGTTCATAACAACACTGCGCTTACGCATCGTTTCTATTGACTTTCTGAAGCATGTTCCTACTTCCGTGCTGCAGCTATCCATTATCAACTTGCCGGGCCTCAAAGTGCTGGATTGGGGTTTGTGACATAGACACGATGGCTGACTACGCGCTGGCCCCGACGCCGATTCTTGGCAGATTGCAGGAAGTGCAAAAGGTTTCACCGTCGTTCTTCACAATTAACCCAAATCCTCCTCAAGCTAATCCTTCACAAAAAGGTGAGCTTCTCAGGTTCCAAGCCAAGCCCTTCATTCATAAGTGGCTAGCTAGAGTTTGTAACCCTTGCAATACCTTCACCTTCCAAGACCCTCGACCCCTTAGTTTCATGGATGAAGTCATGGATTGGTGTGCTGGCCCTTCCCTACTACCCTGCAACAGTTGGCCCGAAGGAAGATGTAGATTAACATAGCTCCAGGACTCTCAGTCCCACATCCGTTTCCTCGACTATCACGTTGGAACTGCTGGAGGAGCTCCCAGGCAGCAAAATTCAAGAAGAATACATTTTAGGGTTTAGGGTGTAGGGTAGACTTTCGGCACAGGGCCGCGTGGGCCGCC
>CAJNIZ010010035.1:0-12627 GCA_905231905.1 Symbiodinium pilosum
TTACCAAAATTAGGGGTACCTTTAAGGGGGTTTGTAGGGGATGTATAGGGTTATGTATGGGGGACATATACGGTTTAGGGTTTAGGGATTAGGGCTTAGGGTTCCCCACAATTAGGGGTACTTTTTTGGGTGTCCCTAAAATAAGGATTCTAGTATTTGGGGGCCCATATTGGGGTCCCGCTATTCAGGGAAAATACCACGTTTTTTGGTCGCACGTGGTCCAAAGGAGATGGATAGGTGCTTCTATCAGTGTATGAGAGATTTCAGCTTTGTTGCAGGAAGCCTCAAAAGGCTTGGGGAACCCTGAGCCCTGATTTCTATTTTCCTTATTCACCTGCTTCCCACCTGTCATTTTGGGGGGTCTATGTTGAAGCAGGCTTTCTGGCTCCTGTCGGAGCAGGCTTGGGTATTTGGGGCTTGGTTTCGGCATTCGTGAGTCGATCCCGAAGAAGGTTCAGGGTTTAGGGTTTAGGGCTTAGGGTTTGGGGCTTAGGGTTTAGGGCTTAGGGTTTGGGGCTTAAGGTTTAGGGTTTAGATCAATGGGTTTCATTGGCCCACGGTCTTCCCCAGAGTCCTTGCCACAGTGACCACAGTTCCTGTATACAGCCCTAGCAGCACCATATTTGCTGCAAAGCATCCTGGCAAGTCTCAGAATCCTCGAAATGGCATATCCCCCACGAAACCAATCCTAAACCGATTACAACAACTGCAAACTCTTAAACTTTGAATCCACTAAACACCAAATCCTAAACCCTAAACCCTAAACACCAAATCCTAAACCCTAAACCCTAAACACCAAATCCTAAACCCTAAACCCTAAACAACAAATCCTAAACCCTAAATGCCTAAATGGCGTGCAATTCCTGCTCATTCAGTGTGCCGAGCTGTCATTTCTGTGTCCCTCCAGGGCTCAGGGTTTAGCGTTAGTAGTCGGAAATAAGGTTTGGGGTTTAGGGTTTACGGTTTAGGGTTTAGGGTTTAGGGGTATATCGGGATAAGATTGGGATTATATTCCCGTATGCCCTACTCCTAGACTCCCTAAACCCTAAACACTGGCCACCAGTAGGATGGAGGAGGTGGACCGCAAAGGTAGCCCCAATGTGATACCCTCATTACAAGTGAGCAACCGTAAACAATTCCCCAAGAATGGAGAATCAAGTGGAAAAGAAAACGGACAATGACATGGACACTGGGATTATATCGGGGATTTGGGGGATTCAGATCTGAAACTTCCCAAGTCTTTTCGACTTGCTGTGATTCCCAAGGAACAGGGCATCACTCTAGCGGCACATACCTGTATTCCGTGCCTAGCCATCGTTGGTGTAGGACAGTTCTTCAAGATCCGCCTACCCTAAACCCTAAACCCCAAACGCCAAACCCTGAACCCCAACTACAACCCAAAAGCTCGACTCTAAACGCTGAAGCCCAAAAAGCTTAACCCTACATTCCAAGCAAGCAGCAAATGCTTAACCCTAAGCCCTAAAACCCAAGAGACTTAACCTCACACCCTAAAACCCGCCAAACTAAAGCCTAAACCCTAAAACACCCCAAAACCACTAAATCCTACATCCCAAAAGCGTAACCCTGCAACCCTAAAGCCTCAAGCAACCCCCCCACAGGACGGAGACGTGTGCTTGGTGGAGCCGATTCTTCGAGGATGTCTGCCGCTGCAGTCCTGTCACTTGATGATAAGGTTTGGGGTTGAGGGGTTAGGGTTTAGAGAATTAGTTTTGGGACCAGCATTGGTTTACGGGTTTCACGCTTCATCAAAATTAGCCTCAAGAGTCCTACAGACGTGGGAGTGCGCATTCGTATAAGCGCCAGATGCACATAGACGTACCGTATGAGAGAGCACCCTCAACCCTCAACCCCAAATACGGGGAGTTTCATAGAGGCTGAGAATTTGTAGGAGAAGAGTGTTCGGAAGCTGCTCCAAATATCTTCCTCCTGAGTATCGCAAAGCGTTTCCAAACCTTGTTTCCAAGCCATACATCCAAAAACTCTAGACCCACCTAGCAGGCCACTAGCGTTTTCTTATCGCATAACTCACCTAGCTGTGCAACCACTTTGGGTTAGGGCACCTGTATTTTGGGTGATTATGACTTGCAGGTAGAGCTGTAGCCCTGGACATGGCCTAGACAGTTTTAACCTCCAGCCGGAAGCTTTCATTGGTTAAAGCTGTATCACATACACCGGCTCATCTGACTTTTCTGCCCTTATCTGTGATGTCATTCCTAGATGCTAGGCATGTAGAGTGGTGCAGAACAGGCTTTCTTGGGCGACTCTAGTTTCAAAATGCTTTCTTGGAGACTCAAGCCATTTTAGGACTGCATTTAGGACTGCATTGTGCTTGCCCAGCCGCCAGAGAAATGGTTCCCAGGTGTTCCGCCTATACTCAACGCGCATGATCAGTGCATCTTCGACATTAGCGGCCTGACAGATAAGGTTCAGGGTCACTGGGGATGTTTTCGAATAAATTCCTAATCTTTCCTCTCAAAAGCCTCCAATACACATCCAAGGTTTTTAGCTATGGGCCCCTAATATGAATCCTGGTGGGGTCTGTATGCGTTATAGGATCCAGGGAACAGGTAGGGGGCGATATTTGGGGTCCGGGTCAGGACCTTAGAAGCCAGCTACCCTAAACCTCTAAACCCTAAGCCCTAACAGCTATGATTAATCTTTGGGAGGGTTTCAGGGCAGCTGATCCAGGTTGACGGCTTACAGGATCAGGTTTGTCAACCTATCTGAGCCACAACCTAAACTCCTTAAAGAGGGTTAACGGGGGTTTTATAGGGGGTTGAATATGGGATTACTGTAGGGGATATAAGAGGGGATACTAGGAGTTTAAATTATGGCTCATGTTATGCTTAATCCCTGTATAGTCCATGTGTGAACCTACCATGAGGATGCCGGCCCCGAAATAGAGTTGTTAAGTCTCAGCCGCACCTACTGAAGGGGCCTGAGTAATTACCAATGTGCTGTGGAGGTAAGTACTCCTACAAAGCCCTGTATAAATGCAGTTTCCAGGTCATTTCAAATTTGCGTTTCCACGTGGTTTCCATTTTTGGACCATACTATTGGTAATGTTTTAGGTTTTCTACATTACGCAACTGCAACAGGACTCCAGCAGCGTACTGGGATTTAGGGTGTAAGGATGTTTCTGGTTTAGCCCCTGCACAGGCAATTCGAACCCACCACCGGCACCACAAAACCTCAACCTTAGATCCAGAGCTTTGAGCAAAATCACTGAGCACCCAAGACTTGGGGTTTGTAGAAAGATACTACCCGCATAGGAGATGTGTCTATAGATATGTGCGCGCTGGCTTCCGGCACAGGGTTCAGCTTTTGGGGAACGATCATTCGACAAATGGCCTAGACCCTACAATCTAATGAGCCCTAAAATTCCCTGATTGGTTTCCGGCATTTCTGGTGGAAATGTAGCAGCGAAAGCTAAGTCTCACCTGAGCTATAGTCTAAATTCCTTAAAGGAGGTTATTTAGGGGATTATATAGGGGAGTACTATAGGGGCTAACAAGGGGGTTGCTAGGAGTTTAGACTATGGCTCATATAAAGGTAGGTTCCTGGCTTGTGCGGTCTTGTTTCAGGGATAGGTCTGATGAAGAGCAAGAATTTCGGTAGCTTAACGTGATGAAGGAGTACAAGCTTACGCCTTGAACCCAAAACCCTGATCTCTCAAGACAAAATGAACTTACAAGTACCTAGGGTTCCAAGTTCCAAGCAGTTCAAAGTCTAAAGCCAAGCTGACGTCCCACAAAACCCAAAGTAATTGACACTCACCTTACAAGCCTAAACTACACCCTGAACCCGCCACGGGGATTGCTAGCAGCTTCGGAGAAAGCGTAAACCATCCCGAACTTGGTGCCTGGCTGGGTGCCACCTAGTTTAGGGTTTTGTAGGATTTAGGGTTTAGAGCTTAGGGTTTGCTGCAGTGGTCGCTTGCATGAGCCTTTGTCCTAAACCCTAAACCCCAAAACCCTAAGCCCTAAACCCTGAACCCCCAAGACCCTAAACCTGAAGCTTTTATCCCCAACCTTTAACAGAACTCAAATCCTGGCTGAAGACAACTCATGGGCCACCCACTAACCACCCCCCCCCCCCTGGCTTAGAATATTAGGGTTATATTGGGTTTAGGGTTTAGGGTTTAGGTTTAAGGGTTTAGGGTTTAAGGTTATAGCCCCCCTTCAGTAGATGGAATATTAGGGCTATATTGGGATTATGTAGGGATAATGGAAAAGAAAATGGAAGCTACTGTTTAGGGTTTTGGGTTTACAGTCCCCCTTAAGTAGATAGAACATGGCTTTGGGTATTTTATAATACGATCCTCATATAACTCATCTTCCATCTACTTAAGGGGGATTATACCCCTAAGAAGTTAATGAGCTACAATCAAAACTCCTTAAGGGGTGTCATGTAAAGGATTATATAGGGGACTCCTATAGGGGTGATTAAGGGGATACCAGGAGTCTAGACACAAAGCTCAAAAAACCTTAGTGAAGGGGGAGCCTAGGGGGGGGGGTAGTAGGGGGAACCCATGAACTACCGGTGACCGGGTTGCTAAAAACCCTGACGACAGGTGACTGCGTGAGGAACCCCCCTCGGGCGGGGGATACCTGTGATCTGACTTGTCGGGCAGCTCGGCGCATAATCGAAATAGATTTAGGGTTTGGATTTGTGGTGGGTTAAGGGCTAGGGTTTACCTTGCCCCCTAGGACCCAAAGCCTAAAGCCAAGATTTAGAGTTCAGGGTTTAGAGTCTCGGGTTTGGCGTCTAGGGCCCAATGGTTCATCAGGTTGCGGGACCTTAGCCCAAGCTCTGGCTAGTTTCTGTGGGCTGTGCAGTTTCAGGACTTCTTGAGGAATCATGGGGTTTGGGGTTTAGGGTTTAGGGTTAGGAGCCATGGGTATTTCTCATAATGATGCCTGTAAAAATCCCAAGTGGGGACCCCCACCATGATCCCCTTGTCAAAAATCCTCAAGGCCCTGAGTTTTGTGGTGACCCAGTGCAGGCCACCCGTGATCGCCCCATGGGAAAAGCAGTCTCGACAAACGACACGCGGGTGTCCTAGCAGTACATCCGGTCCCCTGTCCAGGGGTAGGTTTGAACAATATGGAGGTTTCCCAGTTTTAGGGGTACCTTCTTGGGGGCCCTCAAAATCAGGATTATCGTATTTTGGTGTCTTTCTTGGGGTCCACCTACTTTAGGGAAACTAGCATATGTAACAACTTCGATTACCCTTAATCCCAATAGAATCCTTCTACGTCTACAAATCGACGTTTATAGGACTCCGGAACCTAAACCCTAAACCCCCAAACCCCAAACCCCAAACCCTAAACCTACCCTGGACTCGCGCTAGAGCGGCCTCGTTTGGACATTGAGCTGACAGATCCGTTGAACATTCCTATGGGGCTGGAAGCTAGCATCTGTGAGTCAGGCAGAGACAGCTATAGAACCTGGGTTTAGGGTTTAGGGTTGTGAGATGCGTGTCATTTGACATGCAGTTATATAGGGTTAGGGTTCATGGTTTAAGGTAATGGGAAAGAAAATGGAAACTACTATAGTATATAGGGATTATATTGGGATAATGGAAAATAACATGGAAACTACTATATAATCCCAGTTTCCATTTCATTTTCCATGTTCTTTTCCATTTGATTCTCCATTATAGTAGGTGTATATTGGAGTTATATTAGGAGCTGTAGGTGAACTTCACAAAATCCAGCAGGTGTGTTAGTAAAGACCGAAGGATAGCAAAACACGGAGATCAACATATGAGCTATGGTTCTGAACTCCTGCAAGGGGATTGTACAGGGAACTACTAGGAGGGGTAAGGAGATACTAGGAGTTTAGGCGATAATAGGAGCTACTATGCGGTTCCATTCCTCCTTTTCCGGCAACAACCAGTAAGCTGAGCCTTCCTTGCTTTTATAACAATGGTGTAGGGTTTAGGGTTTAGGGTTTAGGGTAGTTGTACCAGGGGGAATAGGCTGGACCAAGCGAAATGCCTCGGGGGTGGTATAGTCCAGGCCTCACAGTAGATCCTTACACCCGAAGTGCAAGAGGCTCGCGCTGGTATTGTTTTATTTTGAACCCGCCTACGCTGCAAAGGCCCAACTGCGTCGAATAGGCAAGGGGAAAAGTTCTCGCGATCTAAAACTTCACCGAGTAGCTCTGTCATGGGTGGATTTTCCAGAACTTTCAATTTCACGCTGTGAGATACGGATCATATGTGTAATTAGCGGGTAGCGGTTAATCAGCAGTCATGTGCATCAGATACCGTAGCCCAATCACATATCAGTGCTCGGACTCCAAATCTTTAAAGCTAAGCCTTAAGCTCAAGTGTCAGAAGGTTGTAGGGTCTAGGGGAAGCGCAGACTGGATTCCGAAGCCCGACCAGGAGCCGTACACGGGCCCCTTTGGATATGTTGGATGTCCAGCCGACAACACAGCCCAAAACGTGTGGCTCTTCTGCATGGCGCATTAGGAGCCAGGTTTGATTGAAAGTTTAGCCCCTGAAATGAGGAGTTCTCAACATTTTTGAGTCCTTTTGGGGGCCTCTATGTAGGTTCTGCAGATGTTCAAACAGTCAGCAAGCCAGCAGGGCAAGGAAATGACAACATGGCCTCATGCTACATTTTCGTGGACCTGTCCATACTGGATAGACTCAGGTCAAGTATGATTGTAAAGGTGAAGTGCTTGGGCCTTAGATTTGCGCGAAGGGCTGGTCTGGAAACCCTAAACCTCTACGTAAGCCCTTAAAGCCTGTAAACTCAAAGCCCCAAGTCTAGGGTTCTGGACTATGACTCCTCAGACTTTGCACGCCAACAACTAAATCAAACCCATGCAGCATTCATTCATTAGGCAGATTGCGCGCTTTTTGTTGGTCTCAATGTTCTTCTTATCCCGCCGTCATCATCTGCCATAGAGGTATCGTGTGGCAATTCTGCTTGCAGTCACAAAGTGCCAGTCATCATATCTTCCACAAGCAAGCCATTGTTGTTGCCGGTGCCACAGCCATCGCCACACTCCTCCTTCGCCTCCGACGAGCATTTCCTCTCGCGTTGTGATTACTTTTGCCGCTGCTGCCGCGGCGGCGCTGGTGGTGGTGGTGGCAGCATATTAACCACCACGTTGTGTTTTTCGCGCAGTGTGGAAAACCTCCATAGACCTCCAGAGCTTGTCTGCGATGCGTGTCGGGGAAAGGATTCCAACTAGTTGTCTCAGGGCCGGTACGGGGACCACAGCATCTTCCTGGACCGTCAGCTCAAAGCTGTAGGTCAAAATGCACAATCCTAAGCCTCACGCCCTACACCAAATCCCAACCCCCATCCCCAAGGCCTAAACTTAAGCCCAGACTCCAAACCTAAGTCCTAAGCCCCAAAAAGTTACATCCTAAACCCAAAGTCGACTAAGGAGTGCTACGTGGGTGGATTGGGCTGAGCCACCCCACTGCACCCTGGATTGCCCAGACCCCAGCGATGCTCCTCGGTTCGTAACATGTGGTCGTGTTTGGTGCAACTTCCGGTTTGGGTTTAGGGGTCTAGGGGTTTAGGGTTTAGGGTCTAGGGGTTTAGGGTTTAGGGTTTAGGGTCTAGGGGTTTAGGGTTTAGGGTTTAGTGTTTAGGGTTTAGGGTCTATGGTTTAGTGTTTAGGGTTTGGCTCTACTTGAGGGGTCGGGACGTAGTAAGTAGCGTCATGATGGAGATAGCAGAGGTTATTATACTGGGTGTTTATGGGGGTTCCAAATATCAAGTACAGGTATATACAAAGTCCAAGTAGGGTTTAGGGTTCGGGGTGGAGGGCTCAGGGTTTAGGATTTAGGCGTTCATGCATTTTGGTTGTTGAGTCTGGAGATTGTGGGCTTTATTGCTGAAACGGCGTGGAGACAACATGATTGCCACCCTAAACCCTAAACCCTGAACCTCTTGTACTTAGTCTCCGCAGGCTTACTTTTGAGGATCATTGGCGGGTCCCCAACAATCTACCGAGAAATTAACATCTTGCTAGACATTCCAATGTAGCACTTTTCCTAAATCCTAAACCTTAAACCCTAAACCCTAGGCCTTCATCCCTGAATCCTCAACCATGGGTATCCTAATAGGTTCCATTACCAAATTGCCTTATCTAACCACATCGGAGGGTCCAATGGAACTTTAAATCCGCGCTGGGACAGCGGGCTTGTTGTTGTTGATGGAACTCTAGAACGGTCGTTGCGAGCTGAATTCAAAACATGCAAATGTCGGGCTCCCTCTCCCTGAGCAGAAATTGCAAGGCATATGCACTAGGGGGAGGGCCCGGGCGCCTGCCATCCCAGACACGTCGGTGAGGCAGAAAAAGCGCACTACAGAAACCAAAACTCCCAATGGCCACATATCACAAACGGACAGTTATTCCTCCAGCTCGGGTCCTAAAAAGAGGCGATACATGCCCGTAAGGACCCTCAAACATGGCCGCAAGTACCAGCACAGTGACTGCGTATATGCAGGTTGGGCCATGCGACTCGTAACAAACTGTACGAACACAAACACCAAGCAACAATGAAATGAACAAGGCCAAGGGACACATAGGCATGCAGTAACTGTATACTCTGCATCCCATCCATTGCACTAGAGTGGCAGCGAATTTGGATCTGCGACTCAAAGATTTAAATCTAGTAAATAAACTAAGTCTCACGTGGATCGTTCAGGCAAACTCCGGACTGGAACATGGGCCTCCACATGTAAGCCGTGTCAGTCATGCAGTCTGATGCGTCCTCCACGTAGCCGATGGCGCATTTGAAAATGTTGCCGAGAGTCTCCAGATACTCGTTCATGCCGTAGAGGTTTCTGCACGAACGGGCATCAACCGGGGCCGGATTCCAGAGGCTGGTCCGAACCCTCCAGCCATAGCGGGTCTTGCCCTTAGTCACGAACTCGTTGGTAATGCTGAACATGGGCGAGCTGAGCTTCCAGTCATTGTATTCAGCACCAGTCGGACTGTCGACATTGCAACCGGGAGCCACAATCTCCTCTGTCATGGTAGCCCGGTCGAAATAGGCGAGGTCCAAGATCCTCTTGATTGGGTGGGTCGTCGGCACCGTTTCCTTCAGGCGCCCACGCATGTCAAAGAAGGCCACTCCCAAAGTGACTTCGTCATCATCCAAGCTCTCAAACAGGTTCTTGCTTGAGCGATGGCGAATGTAGGTCGGGAACCCGAAGCTGGTGTTGAGCAGGGTGCTCGCGTAGTTGCCCACCAGCATTGAGTCCCAGTTGTAGGTCATGTAGCCGCCCAAAGCAGCCATCCAGCCAGCATGGAACATGGAGATTTCATCCATCACAGCTTCAGTGATAATCATCGCGAATGCCACGCCGAAAGCCATCCCTTCCATCATGTCGTCATTTGCGTGCGAGGTGGAAGTCGCATAAAAGTACTTGGTCCAGTTATGCTCCACGTTGTAGATGACGTTGCCGTTGACATGTTCCACCAAATACTCCGGCATCACGTGCTTGAGCAGGTCCCACTTGTCGCCTAGGTACTGGCTGCCTCGGGCAGCCAAATTGCCCGGCGCCATTCCTGCAGCCTCCATCTCAAACTGCTCGAGCCAGTAGTGCTTCATGGGAACGTTATCCAGCTCCATGAAGAAGAAGGCGTCGTACATGCGCTGCCGATCACCCATGTACATGGCATCCATGATTTTGGCGTACCCAGTTCCCAGGTTGGGCCATTAGCAGGGTACTGGGGGCTTTCACTATCCGCGCTACTGCGGTATTCGAGCGCCTGAACAGCGGGCTTAGGATTTAGGCTGCGTTTCCGCCAAGTGCCAAACTAATGTGTATTCATATGAGCTATGGGCTAAACCGATAGTGTCTTCCTTAAGTGTCTCCCCCAAAACCCCTTGTACGTCGCCCTTTGGGTTCCCCCCTACCTAAATTTAGTCTGTAGCCTATATCTAGACTGTTTCAAGTGCAAACTCTTAACCCCTATAACCCCTAAACCCGCAAACCCTAAACCTCTACACCCGATACCCTGAACCGCAGCAAAATGTGCCCCTCAGGTCTAGTCCCCCACCATGATTTGTAGAGTTTGGAGTCCTATGGGATGTAAGGTTTAGGGTTTTAGGGGCTTAGGGTTTTGGAAAGTTGCGGTGCTACAGATTTGATTTGGATCTTAGATGCTTCCAATCGATGAGCGACACAGCGACACATTCCCTCTTCGGGTTCAGGTTTTAGTAGTTGGCTTTGTACTGTTGAGGTTGTCAAGAAAGCTGTGGTTTTTGGGTGTCCTCCTGATGCGGCTCTTTGCGTTAAGGGGTCGACTGTGCTGATACAAGTCGGGTCTGCAACTTAGAAGCGGCAAAAGCTCTAGTAGTTTGTAGCAGATGCCCTAGAACATTTGCAGAACCCCCCCCCGTCTCCCCATTATAGGAACAAGAGTACGCAAAGGCGCATGCACAAGACTAGCCTTAGCCCGGAAAGCCTGCAACTGCCGACCCTGAACACCCGAGGCCTACACCTTAAACCCTCCACCCTGAAAACCCACTTAAACCCCTAAACCCTAAACCCTAAACTTGAAGCCGTAAACCTTAAAAGAGATCCTGGAGCCTGGCATGCAGCCTACGTTTTAGTAGCTCGGCTCTGTGCTTAGTTTTGTATGGGGTAGTTGTTCATAATGCATGTGCCCAAAGATTTCCATGAGGTAGCTTCCCCTTTTCCTGTCGAGATCTTCTTTTTCAGGATTTTTTTTTAAAATTGTCCTTCCGTTCCTTTAAAACAACCCCTATGTTACTAAAGCTTAAACTTTGAACCACAAACCCTACAGCCAAATAGAAGCCTATCAGACTTTCAATATCAAAGCACTAAGACCTGTGCCCTAAACAGGGGTAGGTGTGACAGTTTTTTTATATTACCAGCAATCTCTAAGTAAGCGCGAGGAAGCCAATGAAATGATGTCAGTAGCGCCCGGGAGCCTACCTAGAAAACCCTAGAGGTCCAACTCTAAAACCTGGACCCTAAAGCCTAAAGCATAATGGGGTTTAGGGTTTAGGGCAATTCTACGTAAACGCTAGAACCCTAAAACCCTAAACCCTCAATCAGGTTCCTTTTGGGTTCATCTATATCATGCCCCTCGGCTCGTCTGGACATACTTGCAGGCCCAAGAGGTAATTAAACACAGTGATAGGGGTTAATTCAGGGTTGAGGTTGTAGGACTTAGGGACCAACTATTTTCGGTCCTATACCTCGACTATACAGTTCTTGGGTTCTCGAAGACTTGGGAAACAGAGTTGGCTATGGCTAATTAGAGTTGTATGTGGCTTGAAAATTACTGTGTGCTTACAACGAGGCTTTAGGGATACCCCTACTCCTTCTATGAGCATTACATGGGCCTCATATGCGGGTACACGGGGTACCCAGCTGGTAACTGACCACCCGCAACTGTTCTTGAGAGTGCTGCGGAAGCCTCTAAATAATTATCAACATTATGGTCATAGATTTCTTATACACTGTGGTATACAGTGCTTCATATAAACTTGAAGATTATATTGACAGTTTTTTGGGGCCCTTGCAGTAGGGAGGAGTTGGGGCGCAGCAGTTGTTTGGAGCGCGCATGTCTCCATGTTTCCATCCTAGGGTCTCTCGTGATACATATACCCTGGTCCAAACGATGTGAAGGTGAGAAAGCCCTGAACCCTAACCCCTGAACTTTAACCTGAATTTTGCTAATGTTTTTGAGAGACCCAGGGCTCGAAATTATGGTGAGTCGGAGAAATCCCCTGAAACGAAGGAGGAGGGTTGCCAAGGTATGTTGCAAAAAGGCCAGGTTAGTGTTACGTTATTTGGGATGAGGTAATCCAAGCTGGCTTGAATTCAGGGTTCCTTTGCTTTGCAAGCTCCAGGGGCTAAATCTGAGCAAGAATGTACCCTAAACCCTACCTGGACAGTAGTTTAGATCATATTTAGGGTTGAGGGTTTAGGGTGCATGATTTGGGGGGGCCATGTAAAGCCCAAATCCTAAATCCTAGATCTTTCCCCCACACTCGTTCTCACCGAAACCCTAAGCCCTCGCGGCTCCAAGAATCTATCGCTAAATCCGCCAGCTTCAACCTCAGACCTTTTGGGCATTTAGGGATTAGTGTTAAGGGGAGATTAGGGTTTAGAGTTTAGGGATTTCCGGATCAAGGGATCTTGCTCATCTCGAGCTTTTCTAGATGCCGCCGCGCTAAGACTTAAAGACAAACACAAACTTTCTGTTATTGTGTCGTGCCTCAGCAAAAGCGAGCAGAAGCTGGTGGTCGAGGGTATAGTTGAGAAAGTCCTTGAACCCCACACCCTAAACCCCAAAATGCACAACCTAAACCCCAAACCCTACGTAAACCTTAAACCCCAAGCCCCAAACCTTGAAGGGTGTGTGCTTACCAGAGGGCGGTAAACCTCTATAGTCCCCTTCACGTAGATAGAATATGGCTTTGGTTATATTATACTAAGATCCCCATATACCCCCATATTCTATTTACTTAAGGGGGATTATAAACCCCTAAACCCTAAAACCCTAAGATCCTACAAGCTTCCCCCTTGAGGGGGAACCCTAAACCCTAAACTCTAAACCCTACTTAAGGGGGACGATAAGCCTTAA
>CAJNIZ010010036.1:26945-66017 GCA_905231905.1 Symbiodinium pilosum
TCCCTCCTAAAGCCCCTAGATTGAAGGTTTTTTTGTGTAAGGTCTGGGGCTGATCGTCTAGAGCTTGGAGTTCAGACTGGAAGTGATTTCTTCTTTTGTGATATGTGGGCATGTTATGCAACGGTGGTGCTATCTATGATGGTAATCAGGAGAAAACTGAGACACGATTGGAGACTCGAAAGGCTTTGACCCATAATGCTCAGGCTTGAGGGGTTCGAACTTCATCTCCCCTGGCACAGCCGCAAGGCACTGTCCAGAAATTACACCCATACAGGAGCAAGGACGCTACTACGTACTTGGAGGGTCATAGGGACTAGGTTGATAATGGGGATAACAAGGGTTACTATATCGTTTTATAGGGGTTGGCAACCTATTGACTACGTCCCCCTGACCCTTCGAGTATGCAGAGTCCTTCCATGTTGGAGAGTCAGGGGGAACTGAGTAAGCCGACTTATAACCCCTCTAAGCCATGTAGTAACCCCAGTTATCCCTATTATTAACCTGCTTACTTAGTCCCACTGACACTTCAAGTAGTATGACATCATCGACGTCGAGGGTCAGGGGACCTAGTAACCAGATTGAGAACTAGGGTCATACTCCTTTTCCCTCCTGATCCCTAAACCCTAAACCCTGTGGTACTCACCCCAACTCTTGGAACCCTCATTCCTACAATCCTAGCAGCCGGGCCCCAACCTCTGACCTACAGGACCAAACCCAAACAGTAATGGTGACTATAAGGGATAATAAGGATTCTATTAGGGTCCTCTTAAATCCCTATTATCCCACTATTACAGGGTGGGGGGGGTCCTCCTAAATAATCCCTCATTCCTGCCACTAAGAACTAGCCGTGTGGTCCTGCCAAACTCTGAACACTGGTCCCTGATGTGGGAGCCTATGATTAGAAGAGGGCTGTTGGGTACTTGGAAGTGCAAAGGAAAAACTATGAATTGCAAGGATTGTTCGGGAATAATAACAATGAGCATAATTCTTCAGGCCTGTTGACTACGCCTTAGATCCTGATACTTGCAAGAACGTTCACCTTGCCCGCGCGCGCCTGCGTAGCGTCAGCCGCAAGAGCTCCAGAAGGAACAATGTTTTAGTTGGGTGCTATGTTTACCTTCTGGGTTCAAGGCTAAAACCATAGACCCCAAACCCTGACACCAACCAAACTAAACCTTATATAATCCATATATAACCCATATATATATATTTATTTAACCCCTACACAACCCCTATATAACCCATATATAACCCCTATATAACCTATTATTGAGAAAGGTTCACAGGAACCTCGGACTTGGAGAAGAAGCTGACATGCTTGCCGGCCCAAAGCAGAAATGCATGCGGTGCTGCAAGCCAAAAACCCACAGCTGTGTGCATGAAGGAAGCTAGGGCATAGGGCTTGGGGTCACGCATTGGAAGTTGAGGTCATGGGATTAGGGCTTATGGGTGAATGTTTGGGGCTTAGAATTTATTTGTGGATGGGTGCGTCTAATGTCTGTCGAGCTGCGCTTCAGTACAGGGAGTTCTCCAACGTCTGTTTCAATACCGTGTTGCTTGGAAAGTCATGAGAAGCAGTAAGTTCAGAAACTCAAACCAGGCACTTTGGGATTGCTTTACATATAAGCCGCCATTTGGAATGAGCTTGGGTTTTAGGGTTTAGGGTCTACAGACCTGCATCAACTTTCAGAGCCATGCTCTGCAGGGAACTTTAGGGCCTAAACCCCTAGAAACTAACATGGAAACCCAAAAGGGTGCCTATAAGGACTACAGTCCCCTTAAAAGAGGGCTATTTGGGTTTCCATGTTAGTTTGGGGGAATGTAAACCCTCAACCCGAATGCGTCTTGTCGAAGCCTGGATGATTATCAATACTATCGGCTTGAAGCCTATTCGAGGTAGCATAATCATAAAAAGGGATCTAAGACCATGATAGGAGCTATAGTCTAAACTCCTAGCTTCCCCTTAGTAACCCCTATAATACTCCCCAAATATAACCCCCCACATAGCTCCCCGTGAAGGAGCTTTGACTATCCAACCATATTGGTAGATAGTTGAAGTACATATGGTAGTTTCCCAAATCCAAGGGGCCCCCAGTATAGACCCCAAAATACGGGAGCCCCCAAAAAGTACCCCTAGTTTTGGTAAAGCCCTAGATTTTTTAGACCCTGAAAAGCAGCAGAAACTCATCAGAACAGATGTCAATGCGTAGGCTGCAGCATGCGCCGTGAGAAAGGGGTCATAGAGGGATAATGGCAAAAGGAAATTACTCCATTATTATAGGGTATATATTGGGTATTCAGGGGTTACATGGGGGACAATAGAAAAGAACATGGAAACTACTGTTTAGGGTTTATGGTTTAGGGTGTACTTTTTCTAAGGACCTTGACATGGAGCGAGTTAACATTCTAAGGACTCAGGAAGGCATAGTATTTATCATGTAGCCAAACAGAAATTTCCATTTTTAATTTTCCAATTATCCGTATGTAACCCCAGTATGCTATACTACTTTCCATTTTATTTTCCATCATTCCTATGTACCCCAATATACTATAGTAGCTTCCACTCTCTTACCATTATCCCTATATAACCCAATATACCATTGTAGTCTCAAATTTCTTTTGCATTATCGGTATAGAACCCCTTATCGTGCTGCCCAACCCAGAGGAAGACCCTCCTCGAAGAGTTGAAGAGTCAAATGAGCCTAAACCTAAACCCTAAACCCTGAAGCAAACTCATCAAAGAGAGGTTCCGAGCTCGCTGCTGACATTGGACCGGATCCCGGCTCTCTTGGGGCCGAGACTTCTTGAGCCGGTGCTCAGAAGCTGCGGACAAGGCAAAAGCTCATCCTTAAACCCTAAATCCTAGACCCTAAGCCGTAAACCCCAAATCCTAGACCCCTAAGCCCTAAGCCTCAAACCTGGTGAAGAGCCCCACATCCGATCCTCTAGGACTCCCTGAGGCTTTTAATTGAGGCCACGACGCATTGCGGGAAACTCTAATAATGGGGATAAGTACTAACTTAGGGTTACTATATGAGTTAGAGGGGTTATTAAACTACTTAATAAAGTCCCCCTCACCCTCCAATTATGAAAGCACGTAAAGTTGTTTCATCCATCATACCCATCTTAGGTACCAACGATGGCTTGACCAGTAAAAGCTTAGAGTCCAGGGGTTAACCCTAGAACCTTAAGGTTTTGAGCCTTCGTGCTGAACGAGGTACTCGGGAACAAACTCCCCACAGGATGTGCGAAGGCATCTTCTACCGTGATTCTAGAAGATTTTGCTGAGGGCCACCTAGTGGCTGCCCAAGTTAGGCAATGTTCGCGCAGATATGACAAGCATCTGCCGGTTGGCTGCAGAAAAGGGGGAGACATGAAAAACAACGAAGCAGGTATAAGTGAACTGGAAGAAACCATGCTCCTAGTGTCTGTAAATATGGTGGTCTTTAATGGGGCCCTAAGGACGTTGCTAGATAGTCGCCACTGCCACCAAATGCCACTACCACTTCTGCTGCCATCACTGCTTCTTGCAGGATTTTGGTACTTGTCCAAACTGCTTCTTGCGGATTTTGGTATTTGTCCTTACAAGAACTCAACACGCCTTCAGAGCACAAGGGCAAGAAGCGATTCGTGCTGGTCTGTCGCATGCTCCTTGCAACATACCAGATGTATTTGTTGTGAGTACACACGCTTCGGAACCCGCAAACGCACTGCAATACAAGATGTATGCTGTAATCATGTCATGATAGTACAATGCGACAATAACATGGAATAATGGTGTAATAGTAGGACCCTAAACCCTAAACCCTAAACCGTGTTAATCGCATGTTGTCTTCTCACTTTTTGCCAGCTTCGATCATGCCAGCAAGTTCTCCTCGCAGGGAGGCTAGGCTTCTCTCCGTGTTGTGATACAGAAAGGAAACTATATATGAGCCATAGTCTAAACTCCTTAAAGGGGGTTTTATAGGGGATTATATAGGGGACTACTATAGGGGTTATAAAGGGGGATACTAGGAGTTTAGGCAATTGCTCATATGGGTTTCCCAAAATTAGGGTTTCGGGTTTAGGGTTTAAGGTTTAGGGTTTAGGGATAATGGGGGTTATTTGGGGGATATACAGAGATACTGGAAAAAATGGGGGCTACTATTTAGGGTTTAGGGTTTGGGGGGTTTCTAAAATTAGGGGTACCATTTGGGAATCCCAATAACAAGGACCGTAGCATATTGGGGTGTATATTGGGATCCTCGATTTTGGGAAACTACCAAATTGGGTTTGGGTTTTAGGAAAGCTGGACTTCAGGGGACCCTAAACCCCAAACCCTTTCAGGCTCAGCGGGCTCCCGGCTTAGGATGCTGCAAGCACTCAGCAACTCGAGTACAATTGACTATAGGGGAGTTTCTCAAAAAGGGGGTACGCTAGGGACCCCAGGGGATATATAGGGAATAGATGGGGATTATGGGGGTCCGTATTAGGGACTGTATAGGGATAATATTGAGAAATACCTATAGCTGTCGCCCTAAAGAAACCCTGAAATCCTAACAACCGCAACTCCTCAGCCATAATTAATCTCAACCGAGACCCCTTCAACAACAAAGTTCCGAGACGGAAGCTTGAACTGCAAAGACTCTATAGGCGGACCTGATCACTTCCCTAAAGCCCTCTCAATGCGAATCTGAATTGGCCATCGTTCTCCGTATTTGCCATGCGTGGAAAATGCTCAAGAACCCAGGACAGAAGAGGCGCTACCAGAACCAGACACCTACAGAACGAAGACATGCCACGGCTTTGGGGATTCGCTGTGGATGATCCGCGAACAGGAGGGTAGCAACAATACCAGGTTGGAATTTCAACCATCTAAGATTAAGACCACCATCCGCTGTGGGCCCCTCATCCCTTCCTGCCCATGTACCCAGTACCCCCTATCTGTTATCTCAGTCTATTTATACATACATCTTTTTCATTGGGATTATATTGCGGCCCCCCATGTTTGGAATCCCCACATAATCCCCATGCAACACCTATATTATAGCCCTTTATCATCCTCTATAGTAACCCTTCTGTAACGCTAGAGACCTAAAGCCCCCAAACCCTAAACCCTAAACCCTAGCCCCCAAACCCTAAACCCAGAGCCCTAAAGCCTAAACCCTAAACCCTAAAGCTTTCGTTGGGAAACCACGCGGTACTGGCCATCCTTCTCGCGCGACGGCAGAGTCCACGAGCATCGGACGTCGCAGAGAACCATCCTCACAGTATTCGTGAAAGCCAACTTGGAGGGTCAGGGGGACTTAGTAAGTGGGTCAATAATGGGGATAATTAGGGTTCCTATATGGGTTACAGGGGTTATTAACCTACTTACTAAGTCCCCCTGACCCTCCAAGAAGTATAGAAGGGTTCAGGGCTTAAGGAGTTTAGGGTTCAGGGTTTAGGACTTAGGGGCTTTAGGATTTAGGGCTCAGGGGGCTGAGGGTTTAGGGCTGAGGGGGTTGAGGGCTTTTAGGGCTTAGGGAGTTTAGGGCTTTTAGTTCTTAGGGGGTTTAGGGCCTAAATATTCTCCAATCATGGAGGATCACATGGAAACGAACAATTAAGCTACTTCGTGTTGGGCTTCTAGGAATTGCAGTGTGGGATTTTATTCCGGATGCTACATTAGGGTTGACGGGCTCTGGGCTTTGGGGGGGTAAGAACTCACCATTCGTTGGTCTACCTTGGCTTTCGAGTCGGCATCTGAGCTTTAGATTTTTCATCACTTGCATGGCACCGCCAGGCCAAGCAGGAGTTCAAGATAAAAGGCAGGCTGGATCAACACACTACTATAGGGGCTTAAACGAAGGATTGGGATACGATTTGGGCGTACATCAGACTTTAACTTTAATTAGACAAAGGGTTTGAGCAGAATATTTTTGGTTTGCATTGGGTTAGGCTTCTAGATCGGGATTCAATCATTACGGTTATTATCTAGGTTCCCCAGGAACCCCTTAATCATACGGGTACCCTTTTTCCTAATATTAAGCTTTAATCAGGAGACCCCACAATCAAAAGGGGAAAAGGGTACTACTGGGGTACCTAGTCTAAACCCTGAGCCCTAAACCCTGAACCCAAAGAGTAGTTTCCATTTTCTTTTTCAGCAGCCCCAAAATAAACCAATGGTTATTCTGGGCCAACAGAAGGAGACCCCAGCTTAGGGAAATCCGCATATGCTGCCATAGATCCACAGGCATCTGGAGGTTTCAACATTATACCCCCGCCCGAACTCTCAACCCTAAAGCCTGAATCCTAAAATGTAAGCCCTAAACCTCAAATCATGCAAAAATCTTTTTCAGGCTTAAAGCGTGCGATTCTATAAAGAGGGGACTTGCAACCGACCTTCAAGACTAAGGGTTGTTCAGCTTAGCGTTTGCGGTTGTTGGGTTTAGGGTTTAGGGTTTATTTAGGGCCAAATCTCTAATGACAGTGAAACTATCAGCAAAGTCAGCTATAAGACCTTAAAATATCCAAGCACAACATCAGCAGGAACTGTGAACAGGACAGCAACTGCACAAAATGTACAAAACGAATGGCAGACAAAAAGCAGCCACACCTTCAATCAAAAACCTTCCTTTCTCTTAGAGTCAAGAAGCCTCTCAACAGCTAACGCCAATACAATCATTGAAGAGTCCAATTACTTTCTCTCTATGAGGCCTGAAGAGGATTTCGAAGTCTAGTTGAGGCATCTTAAACCCTAAAACCCAAACCCTAAATCTATGATTTAGGGCTTAGAGATGTTTAGGGTTTAGGGTTATATAAGGAATCTCGCACAATGCTATTTGCATTTAACACTTACCCGGCTTCCATTTCATTTTCTTGATTCTTTCTCATCTGTGTTGACGGATCACAGTGGTATTCAAACCCAGCTTCCACTTCATTTGCCATTTTCTTTTCCATTTGAGCCATAGTCTTCACTCCTAGTTCCCCCTCATAAGCCCTATAGTAGTTCCCTATATAATCCCCTATATAACCCCCCTTTAAGGAGTTTAGACTATGGCTCATTTGATTCTCCATTATTGGGGTAATATCCCGAGATACACCCCTTTAAAGGGACCTAGGATGCCCATTTCATTTTCCATGTTCTTTTCCTTTCGATTCTCCATTATTCCTAAAACTTCGACCCCGAGCTCTCTCGCTTCTACATTACCTGGGACCTTCCCGGGGAGATATAGAGGGTATATAGGGGATAGAAAGGGATATGTTGGGGATATATTGGGGATATGTTGGGATACTGAGAATGAAAATGGAAACTACCATTTAGGGTCTAGGGTTACCCTAAACCCCACCGGTCCTCAATGAGAGCTCCACGCACGGGGACGAGCGCTTGGCGCATGTCGGCCACCGGAATCAAGTGCCTTCCACGAAATGTTTTCGCCACTTTGCATGGCTTGTCCACGAAGGGTTTAAGGTTTAGGGTTTGGAGTTTGGCCTTGTTTTCAGCGGGGTTGGATCAAATGCCTACCTCCTAAAAACCCCGCTCACCCCCCGATAATCAATAGACCCCCACATTTTCATGACGATACTCGTTTAGGTTCACTATGGGGGGTGGGGTTTGTTGCCCATGTCTTCAGGAGTTCGACTTGAAGATAAGGGGATACCGAGATTTTGGGTTTCGAGCACGATCGTTGGTTAGTGGGTTGCTGTTAAGTAAGGAACTTAAATTAAACCACCAGAACAAGAGTATACAGTACATAATGGGCTTTCCTTACCATGGTACCTTAAAACCCTAAACCCTTAATTCAAGCTCCTTAACAACAACCCAGCTTACAGTTCAGGACTTCGGCTTCGGGCACGGCCTTCAGGTTCAGAGCTTCGGCTCCGGGACACGTTCTGAGCCAATCTGCTTGGTATCCAAAGGTCACTTCTTTAGGGCTGGAGGCTTGTCTGCAGATCAGGTTGGGGACCATCTTTTAGGGTTTAGGGTTGAAGACGATATTGCGAGACGCCCACATTGGCTCCACCAGTTCACAGAAGATTTGCCCCGGCCCATGTAGCCACGGGCCCTGACCCCCCAAACCTTCATCAACCATTGAACCTGCATTGAACCAGCCTTGAACCTGTCTAAACCCGAGTCCATACGTATGGCCACACTCCTAGGGAGTCTTCAAGACGGCCTGTGGTTGTGACAGGCCAAGTCGTAAATTCAACAATGGGCAGTAGGGCTTGGGATTTGGGCCCCCGCCGGAGGCTTTTGTGGATCGGAATGCGCAGCACTCGGTCTTGCGGCACCTCGCTGTGGTGATTGCAATTCTAATGGATGGGCGTGTGTCAGGGTTCAAGCTTCAAAGTCGGGAGTTGTCAGTGGAAAGCACCTTCCTCGTGACTTTGCATACAGAATGGATGGCGGGCCTAAATATTCAAAGATTTAAATCTAATGCCTTCGAGGTTGCTGTTGACGAGCCTATTTCAGGGCTTGGGGACGAGCGGTCCATCTCACAAGCCGATCTTCACAGCATCCCTTTTTACAGAGTTCCCCTGGCTGAGGACATGCAAGGGATCAAAGATGAACTGCACAAAGAGCACCCCAATCGAAGCTTGATCCCACATTGAGGAAATCTGCAACGTAGATTTCCCCAAAACTCATATGGACAACAGAAAACTGTAGAAAAACAGTTATTCCCGCTGAGGGCGGGCTACATGGAATTTACGTTGTGTCTGGATCTCTTGGGATTGTTGCGCTTCATAAACGGAGTCTTCATCGATGACATAATCTGGAACAGACAGATGGAAGAGAACCTTAGCCTAAACAAAAGTCTGCCACACGACTTACACGATCCCGCTTATCCTATCCACTGCCACAACACTTTAATACCTGCTTTCAAGTACAGTCTTGCTGAAAGCCTCCGGGTTACTGCACACCCACGCAGTAGATCGTTTCAAGTTGAATAAGCTAAGGCAGCTAGGGCACGTCGGTCACAAGGTACCTGCGAAAGACGCTGCATACATAAAACAGCTGAGTCTTCTGGTGCTTCACACACAAAACCTGAAGCCCAGGTTGACATGTCAGGGGGTAGGTTGGGGACATTCCTACAGGACCCGCAAATAAGACAGACCCCCTAAGAAGGACCCTTACAATGGGGTTATAAGGGTACCCATGGGTTTCTTACAGGGTCCGTCCTCCCTGAGTTTGTTTTTTTATTGCTATTAGATAATGTTATTGTTACTAGTATCTGTAATCTTCTTATTACTGCTGCTACTGTTACTACTATTATTATCGTTATCAGCGCTCCTCCGACACATGATGACAGCGGAAGTGACAGTGCCCCGTTCAGGGTTTCGGGTTGAGTCTGGCTCTTCTCCAAAATTGGGGTGTGGGTTTGGGGTAAAACTACAGAGTACGTGACAGCCATGTAGTACCAGTAGTACAACGGTCATCGCTGACCATCGTCTGAAAAAAGGAGCTGGCAAAACTTGAAATCCCACATAAAGCAGCAACCAACTGCGCCCACCAAGCCCAGACAACAAAGACTGCGCTACGTGCTGAGAAATGCAAGCGTGCCCACATGTTCGGACTGAAACCTGCCAAACATCAAAAAGATCGTCAGTGTACTTAAAGAAGGCGGACCACAGCCCCAGATATCCTCGACCCGCCCTAAACCCGAAACCTCATAAACCCTGAACCTCATAAACCCTAAACCCCTGAACTTCCAGACCCCCAACACTCACAAACCATAACCCCACGCAAACCTCCTAAGCCCAGAACCTACTTGGAGAGTCGGAGCAACTTAGTAAGTAGGTGGAGAGTGGGGACCATAGGGGTGAGGGACCAAAAAGACTATAAAAGCATTGAAAAACCATACGCCCAGCGCATGAAAAATTAAACATCAAGAAAAACGTGTACTAAAATCAAACCAAGCTTCTCCTCATCTGAGGTGGCCATTGCCAGGCCCACGGAGCGGGCAGGATTCGAAGTCATCTCGGTCTGCAGCACTATGGCTCCAAACAGTAGCTTTGGTCCAGGAAACGAATGGCACATTTGACGGCATTGGCGCTCAGGCAGACGAAGTCTTGGCAGGATAAGAGGAATGCTTCCACGGCGTTGCACAGAAAGGCAACGCTGCTGACCCAGTACTCCCATTTCCCAAGCGTGGCACGTAAGCCATATTTCAAGCGGCGGCGCTGGGCACGCAGCCCCGCAAGGTCTTGATTGGCTTTCCAAGACAAAGCTTCCGCTGCTTCAGCAGCAAAATGGGCAGGACGCGGCAGGTCGGAGGACTTTGGCCCGCAAGAATCAAACAATGCAGACCAGATACGCTGCAAGAGGTCTTGCAGCACCCCGCCCCCTGCACGGCGACTGTTGGTGGGACGGATACGTCCAGACAGAAGACGAGCACCATGCGGCCGACGAAGCCGAGGTGGCGCAGGTGTTCGGCCGTCGCGCAACACATCAACTTGTTGAAGCCAGGACACGTTGACATTGGTGGCGCTGCCGCTGAAGTCTTTTGGGCCAGTTCTTGCTCAGTGTCAGCTTCAGCGGCACGAATTTCCTGGCCCCGGCGTCCTGCTTCATGCTTGGCTTCTGCTCGGGCTTTGGCGGCGGCCCTCTGCTAATGACTTGCACGCGCACTGCCCCATCTGTAACCTCCGCCTGTTGCACAATCCAAGAGACGTGGTAGTTGTTGCGTACGAAGAGGCGTCACAAACTCCCCTTTCGGGGATAGAGAACTCACAGCTTCGGGCCCAGCGAAACAGACGTGGCCGGCGTGATCCCGCATGGCTCCGTTGAAAAGACCATGGGTGTCGAAACTGAGAAGTCTTTGGTTGTGCCACGAAGCCCAAGGCCACTTCTCTTCAGGCTGCTGGCTGAGAAACCCTGTATACAAATTTGTCAAGAGATTAAACGCAGGGCTCTTGCGTGTGGGAGAGGGCCCAGTATTTCACGGCCATGGAAAAGGTGGGATCTTCAAGGTAGAGGCGCACCCGCTGTTCAGTGTGCAGGAGCTTTGCCACATAACAAAGGGTGAGATCGGTCAGGAAGTATGCTGGCTTCGCTGTTGTTCGTGAACAATACGAAATGTAGACGGCCAAGGGTACTGGTATGACTGCGCCGAGCCTGAGAGCAACTTCGGGCATCTGGTCGTCTGTCATGGAAGTGGTTGCTAGCGACCCTGTACGCTCGCACAACGGTGGCGGAGCAGTTGGCGCAGCGCAATAGCCGTGGATCTGCCAATGCGGGGCAATAATTCGCCTACAGACCTACCGACCGGGTGACAGAAGCGGGAAAACCATGAAACACATGCGCGATAATGATGACTGAACATAATGAGTACATGCGAATGTGATATAAAAAAAGCCTGATGAAGAACTATGATTGCTGATTAGAAGAAACATAACATGATGAACGTTGGTGGTGCAAGATGAAGAAAAAGGATGACAAATGACAAAAACGATGAACAGTCATGAAGAACGATGAGAAAGATGAAAATGGTGCATCACGATTTCGAATCGAGAGAATAATGAAAGGATGAACAAAGAGGAAAACTGTGTTGCACAACGCAACATGCTGGAAATGGATGAGGACTCAAGAAATGGATGCACACTAATGGAAGAGTATGAGTCGTCATGAAACATGATTGAAGCTCACAGCATGATGAAAATTGATGAATACTGATGGAAAAGAAGATGGAAAATTATGATTTCTGATGAACAAGGATCAGTGCACCATGACAATGATGAAACATGATGAAGTCCATGCCACACTACGAAGCATGCTGAAGATGATTATTAAGTATGAGAAATTTTGCCATGGTAGAAAAAACATGGAAAACCCCGAACAACATGTGAAAGATGATGAAAAGGAGGGAAGAAAATGAAAACGACCAAAACTGATGAAGAACCGTGAAAGAGGATGAGCAAACATGATCATGAGAGATTGTAAGCCGACCGACCGACCGACCGTCTCCCTTCAAAAAAGGAGCCGCAACAGCGGCCGACCAGAGCCTCTCAGCCACACCTAAGGAAAAAAAAAGGGGCCCGGCACCCATGTATACCAAAACCGAGCAACGGTAGATCTGAAAAAACAGCATAACCGCCCACCTAAAAAAAGGTGAAATGAGCACGAAACCACCACAAAACGCGTATTTTCAACGAAGACGAACACCCCAATACTAAGCCATGTATGCTTGCCAACGTCTAACAACAGTAGATCTCAAAAATCAGCAACACCGCCACCCCTAAAAAAGTGTGAGATGAGCACGAAACCACCATAAAACGGAAAAAAATTAGGAACGCGGACACCCCAATCCTAAGCCAGCCGCCCCCCCAAGAAATCCTGAAATGAGCACGAAACCAGCGTAAAACGCGCGCAAAGCAAAGAAAAACCAAACGTCAAATAAGCGTTAATTTCGTCGTAGTAGTGGCTAGTAGTAGTAGTAGTAGTAGTAGTTAGTAGTAGTAGTAGTATGCATAGAAGTAGAAGTAGTAGCAGCACTAGTACCAGTAGCACTAGTGGTAGTAGTCGTACAGGTGGTGGGAATTAATAGTAACAGGAGAGGCATCAACAGTGACGGTGTAATAGTAGTTCAATAATAGTAGTATTGATGATAATGGTAATACTCGTAACAATAGCAATAAAGAATAGTATAATGGCAGTAACTAACACTAGTAACACGAATAGAAACCAAAACAACTGTAAAAATAATGTGAATAGCAATAGTGAGAATACAAACTTTCGAAATAGTAGTAAGTATGGTAGTAATAGTAACAATAGTAATCCCACTAATACGAATAATAGTAGCCTCATTCATATTCATGAAAGAAATACAAGGAATGGAAATAGGAATAGAAACAGTTATACGAATAGCAGAAATCATAGTCTTAAAAATAGCAATGATAATGCACAATCATAATAAGACCAGTGTTGTTTCGGTCATTCTTATGATCCGCACAACCTTCCCCTACAGCCAAATTGGCGATGATATTTTTTACCGTAAGCATGGATGGTTTTTTCAAAAACGGGCAGGGGGGTTGGGAGGGGCGCATTTGCAAAAACAATGATCAGCACAACCTTCCCCTATTGCAAACATGGTGATGACATGTTTGTTTTAATCGCAAGCATGGATGGCAGCTTCCTTCCTTCCTGCCTTCCTTCCTTCCCGCTCTCCTCCCGCCAGGGAGTAGGGTCGAAGCTCAAGCATCAACAAAAAACATTTCGGAGTGGTGTACTGACCAGGAAATAGGTCAGAAGCTATTTTGATGCTTAAAAAGTGTCTTTTTGATGCTTATACCAAAAATGGTTGATGCTTACAATTTTCTTAAACCCCTATCCTGGACCATTCGGGTTATCATATGGCCCTCTGGAAGTATGAGAATACTTACTCAACTGCCTTACCCTAGATCTCAGACCTAAATCCAAACTCCTAAACCCTAACTGTCAAACCCTAAACCCTAAATCCTAAATCCTGAACCCTAAACCCTAACTGTCAAACCCTAAACCCTAAACCCTGACTGTCAAACCCTAAACCCTAAATCCTAAACCCTAAACCCTAACTGTCAAGCCCTAAACCCTCAACTCTGGAGCCCTAAATGCGGCACGGTCCAAAGGCGTAGCGGCGGATCGTCTGCACACGCATGCCGTGGGCGTCTAGGAGCCTTAGTCCAACGCTCAGCTCAGCAGTACTTAAGGTTTAGGGATTATGGTTTTGGGTTTAGGGCTTCGGGTTTAAGGTTTAGGGTTTAGGATTTGGGGTCTAGGGTGTTTAGGGTTTATAGGGTTTATACGGGTCAGTGATCTCATAGGGTTCATAGGATTTGGGCTTGAGGAGTATATGGAGACATCAGAGCTTCAGGTTTTATTCAAAGATTTTCTGGTGGTTGTTCAAATGCCTGTTCCCCAACACGGACATGCGAGCGGTTCCCTTGTTGATTAGGAGCTCCCTTCAACTGGATCTTATCCCCTAAACCCTAAACCCCCCAAACCCTAAACCCTTACAGGCACGTCAAGAACCACCCGCACCAGAACATCGGGAAATACTTGGAGGGTCAGGGGAACTTAGTAAGTAGGTTTAGGGTTTAGGGTTTAGGGTAGTAAGACCTATACTGTAGCTCAAATAGTAACCGCAACTATCCCCATTGTTGACCTACTTGCCAAGTCCCCATGAGCCTCCGAATAAGGGGTTGTGAGCTTCAGCTTTGGGCTTCCTAGGAATTAAGGATCCCTTGGGGGGGGTGGGGTCTTTATTTAGCGGAGTGGAAAAGAGAAATTGAAATTACTCGGTGGTTTGTGGGCAAGGTAATGGTTACAATTCTAGGGCTTAGGGCTAAAGGGTTCTTTAAGGAGGCATGGAGAAACAATACAAGGACGCTTTATGGAATTCGCGCGCGCAACAACCGGCAAGTTAAGTACCGATGTTCGGGATGTATCTGGAGCGCACCTCAGGTTCAAAGTGGCGCCAGCCGCCATCCAGAATCTGGTTGGCAGGCCGTGAAAGGATGAATGGAAATCTATGCCATGTGCTGATGACAGACCTATTCAGAGAATTTAGCATGCCCAACCCATGTTAGAAGGACATTGTTAGAGTCACATGATGATCATTGGGCCCTTATGTTGGGGATTGGGGTACCAAAGCCCCTTACCGCCTTCCAGAGTTTCACGTCTGCTCCGACCCCGGTTCTCCAAAACCCCAAACCCTGTCATTCAAACATCGCCCCTCAAACCCCAACTCCGAACTCCTCAACGCCACATCAGCTATAGTCTAAGCTCCTCTCAGGGGGCGTATATAGGGGATTGTATGGGGGACAATTATAGGGGTTATTAAGGGAGATACTAGGAGTGTAGACTATGGCTCACATGATGCAGCCCAAACCGTGTCTCCCCCAACAGAGCCACGACCAAAACTTCAGCACCACGGGCGCGTCGGGTTCTGGGGAAGTTCCGCCTCCTCTTGGGGGGAGGATACCCCTTCCGATCCTTATACCGCTGAGGTTTCTACTATAATTACCTCGAAAAAACCAGCCACCAAATCCCGAACCCTGATACCGGCAAACCAGGATTCCCTGAACCATAGCTACCGTCCAGACCTTCCTGCTGGCCAAGCTACATGTCAATGGGTCGCTCAGGGGACTCCACATACTTGACCTGCTGATGTGTTGTCATAAACCTGCAAAATACCAAAATGAACGAGGAATCACAGTAGTGCTTGTGGCTCATGGGTTGTAGCGGCTTGTAGCATCCTTCCCTCCTCTTTCGCCTCCTCCTCTTTCTGCCGGTTCAGTTGGGATGCTACTTGCGGCCTCCGTGATGGCGGTGGTGGCGGCTTTGGTCGTGCCCGTGAATATGAAGGTTCCCCAAAACTTTGGGTACATTTTTGGAGGTCCCTATAATAAGGACTACAGTATTTGGGGGTCTATAATGGGGCCCCCTATTTTGGGAAACTACCATATCTTATTCCCAATGTCAAGCCTCGGACCTTCACCACTTTCCAGCAAGCATCACTTGGAGGGTCATGGGGACTTAGTATCTAGGTTAAGAATGGGGATAAGTAGGGATACTATATGGGTTATAGGGGTTATTAACGTACTTACGAAGCCCCCTGACCCTCCAAGCAACGGGTCTCGAACCCTTTCTATGGTCAACACATACGGCGGTGTCACAACAGACGGGTCTCATTTCTCCCCCCCCTCGTCTTCAAAGTCTAGGACTAAGACCCTGACTCGTTGGACCTCAACCGTAGGCCACAAGTCCCAGTCCTTCCCCCAAACCCTGGAACAGTATCCGGAGCACTGAATGTAAAGGCTGCCATAATTCGAATAAGGCTTTGGGAGCTTTAGGGGTACCTTATACTATAACCATACTCCCGGGAATACTTTCAGCACTTCTTCCAACTTCCACACGAGCCATAGTCTAAACTCCTTGAAGGGGGTTATAGGAGCGATCATATAGGTTCCTACTATGGGCCTAGTAAGGGGGATACTAACTATAGCTCACATGATTATGTAGGGTACAGAGTCCTGCAAAAGCCCAGGCGCTCTCAACCGCGAAGTGGCGCCCGTGCGCTTTGTCATGCTGCACCACACCTAGGCTCCATGACGTGAAAAACAAGACTACAAGGGACGCTTATGCGATGTGCGGCAAAGGTCCAAACACTTGGAGCATGGTTCAACTCCTGATGTTCCAACTTTCTGAAACAATCTCCAGTGTTCATCCCCTCCAGGGCTCTGGGACTTGAGGTCAAGGATGTACGGAGTCCATTGGAAACAGTATCCCCAAGCCCAAACCTTTACCTTTCCGTGCTCAACTCAAGTTCAGCACAGCGTGCTAGATAGAAAGTGCATGCATGTTTGGCAGAAAAAATCGGTAGGTCCCGGTAAGTGGTGTGGGCTTCAGCGTTTGGGCTTCCTAGTGGATTGTTCTATTTTCTTTTGGGGGGAAGGGTGGTGGTGGTGGTATTTAGCATGCAACTGCGTTTTCATTTTCAGGTATCAGTTCACCCTAAACCCTGAACCCTAAACTCTAAACATCCCTAAACCCTTGGCCATAAATCAGTTCAAACCATTTCAGCAAAGCTCTAGCACATGACCTGCTGTAGCTGAGGCACCGCAAGGTTTTAAACCCTAAGCCATACGCGGTTTAGGGTTTAGGGATTAGGGTTTAGGGTTTAGGGGTTAGGGTTTAGGGTTTAGGGATTAGGGTTTAGGGTTTAGGGTTTCCATTATGCTTTCCATTATCCCTGTATGACCCTCTTTTAAGGAGTTTAGACCATGATTTACATCAAATTCCTTCCCCTCCATCTTGTCTTTATGCAGAACTGCTGGCAAACCCATTTGTAGAGCTGCCTGGCTTTTAATGGGGCATGTAGCGAGTTATATAGGGAGAATGGAAAAGAACATGGAAACCACTATTTAAGGTTTAGGGTTTAGGGCTCACGTGAATGAGTCTTAAAGTGCAAGGGTCAAGTCAACTGGATCTGGGTCAGCGGCTAAGGTGTGCTGGAAACTGCATGTAAATCTAAGACTTCTAACACATGGGGCCACAGCAAGCCCAAATCGCGCATCTTCAGATCGCACGGCGAACCCCAAAATCGCGTGGACCGATTGGTAGGCCTGCACTGCAGGCCACATCCACCCAACCCGTAACCCAACCGCCCCCCCCCACCCCCGAACATGTTGTATGCGCCTGAGGAATGTGTGCTGCACGCGCAGGGGATCAGGCACTTCGGCAAACAAAGCCTTTTCCGGTGTTCAGCTAGCGCGTGCTTTATCCATAATGACTGGCGATGATCTTCATATTTCTAAGCGGATGTGGTGCTAGAATCTCGTGTGACGCGAGATGCGGCACCCGGAAAATACCATTTCGCGGCAGCAAACCGCTAATTTTCACACATTGCAATCTAAAAGAACTGCGCTTTGCAACCAAAGCGGATTTAGCCATTAGCAGAGTCTCAGGAGGCATACCGAGAAAAAAAACAAACGATGAAAATGCCGGCAGCCTCAAGTGATCAGGCACTTCGCAAACAGTATTCGTCCTCACCACCGGCCGATTTTCATGCCTAGAACATGGTACATTTCATGGTGTGTTGTTGGATGAACAAGCACCAGCTACGCACGGGTCTTTGGAAAGAAGCGTTTGGGGACTAGTAGGGCGACAAACTGCTTTGCTTTGCGCACAGACGCTTGGGAACCGTATACTAACATGGATGAGCATTCTTACGATTCGGGCATGGATGCTCTGGGACCCGGTATGCCGTCGCGCATGAACGTGTATCAGTGTTTGGGCGTGACGGCTCTGGGAGCTGAATGCCCTCATGGGTGCACATGGCTACGGTTTGGGCATGCATGCTCTGAAATCTTCTCTTGGGCATGGACACTATCATGCTTTGGGCGTGGATGCTCTTGCTAGCGTATGCTCTCGGGCATGAATATGATTCTTGTTTGGGCATGAATGCTTTCAGACTCCATGGAAAGAAATGATCAGAACAGGGATTGGGGCAGGGGTTGTGAGAGAATATCATTGGTAGCTCTTCAGGCTTCAGCACTAGATGGATCCCCCACCCATTCATAGTGACTACAAGGGACAGTCGTAGTAGTATCAGGGTCCTCTTATTCCTATTATACCACTATTGCAGAGTGGGGGGTCCACCTAATTTCTACATTACTTTGACTCTCAAGGCCCAGCAACGCGGCCGTACTTGACACCCCCGGCTTTTGCTCCAGTCCGCCACTTGTGCAGAAGGTCGACGGGAGGGTCACCTATTCAGCTGCTAAGGGTCAGGGCAGGACTGTCTTGCTCCAAAAGCAGGATAAAAAGGAAATTCCCTCCCCCTGTACCAAGCCCCCACGCCCCCTGATAATGAATGCCCCCAATTTTGTACCAAATTATATGTCTCAATATATATATATAGATTAATATATACATATATATATACAACTATATTGCAAAGGACGATATTCAATGTTAGGGGGGTGGGAGGGTTCATCAGTAGGGGACAGGGCTTGATCTGCTTGCAGCACGGTCTGGCTCTTGAAATCTTCGCTCCAACAAGCAACCCTTGACAGGATAGAACCGATAGTTAGCAGTTCCAGGCAAAAAAAAAAAAGTGCTTGGGCAGCGTTGATCTAGTTCTGATTCAGAAAACAAAGTAATTTAGAATAATTTCAGGTCCAAATTTAAGGCCATTTTGGTACTATTCTCTATATAGACCACGATTTAGGGTGAGGTGCTTTACATTGACCAGGAAAAGAACTCTTCCTTGCAGGCTTGGTACTTAGAGGTTCAAGGGCTTGTCATAAAGTAGGGCTGTACTCGGGATAGTTGCACGCACAACTCAAACCCACGCATGAACCTCCAAACCGGACACACACGGTCCAGGTAGCCGTTTCTATACATCAATTCCGGCTATCTTCCTATATCGCCCTTGCTGGTTCTTACCAGCAATTTGAATGGGAACTTCCAGCAAACAGACCCAATGAAGAAGACTATCCTTAGGAAGCGAGCATTATGGTGTTCCAGATTAGCTTGGAGGAGTTTCAGGCCCCGCTGAAGCAAAACAAGCCGCCGAAAGGCTGAACCCAACCATGTCCGCCCTAGACCCGAAAACCCTAAAACCCACCTCCTCTTTGGGCTCACACAGACGCGGACAACCACGTGAGCCCCCAACGCTAAACCTTAAGCCCCCAAATCCAAAACCCCAAGCCTAAAAAGGCAAATTCCGAAAGGCCAGCAAGATCCGCAATGGCAACTGCACGGGGACATGGATTATAGCCTGGTCATACCTGGTAGGTCTTCTGAAATGGTAGCCCAGACCCCCTAAAGGATCCAAAAAATGGAACCCGCCCAATATGAACCCATTGCTACATTGGGGAAACTAGAGGATTACGAGGGGGTTCCATTTTTTGGATCCTTTAGGGGGTCTGGGAGTCTAGGACCATAGTCTTGGCAATGATCCCTATCATGACTGTACAAACCCAGCTCGCGCTTCATTTGCCATCTTAGGGTTTAGGGTTTAGGGTTGAATCTTCCTGTCCGATTGATTCTCCAGTATTGTGGTAATAATCCCCTGTATCCCCGAGAGCGGGGCCCTAAAGCCCAAACCCTGAACCTAAACCCTTAACCCCAAAACCCAAAACCCCTGAACCTCTAAACCCTACGCCCTAAACCCCTACACCCTACACCATAAACCCCACACCCTACACCCTAAACTCTACACCCCAAACCCTAAACCCTGAAGCTAGACCCTGAGCCGTAAATCCTGAACCTAACCCTAAACCCCGAACCCCGAAATCCTGGACCTCTCTCAGCTTCAGGGCTCACGCCTTGAATTTTGACATCGAACGCAGACAGTATGTTGCTCTCGGCGCCTCATATGGGTGTCAAAGCAACCTTTCCCTTTTTTGAAGGATTAGTACGGCTTATAATATCTCTTAGGGTGTAGGATTAAGGGCTTAGTGTTAAAAGGCTCTTGATCTCTCCAACTTTTAACCAATTCCCCAAATGAACACCCCTGATGTCAAATGTCCCTGGATATGAAGTCCTTTTGTAAAATATTTGACATGATGGATGCTTTTGGGACACGTGAAAGAACAATGCTTGAGAATCATGCAGCACAAACCCTAAACCCTAAAGCCTAAAGCCTAAACCCTTAAACCCCAAACCTGGCTTCAGAAGGATAATATGGGTCTCAAGGTTTGTGGGTCTATCCAAGTCTTGGGCCGTTCATGTGTGACCGTAACTTGCAAACCCCTAAATGGTTCAAACGGGGGATTGTCAAAATTATGGTCCCTTTTTGGGTCCCTATTATAATATCTCCTTCGAAAGGTGTTCGGCGTTTAGGGTCTTTAGGGCACGAAGTTGAAGGTTTGTTACATTGAGAAGTCTATCCCCGACAGGTTCCGTATGGAAGACTCCCGTAAATCCTGCCCTCAGCCTCAACCCATGGGGGCAACCTTTCAATGTAGAGTCCTTCCTTCAAGCCTAAACCCTAAAGCCCAACCCTGACGCCTAAAACCCTCAAAGATCACAAACCCTGTGCCAAGGATACTCCCTCAGTTCTAATTCGCTGGAGCCTGAAACCTCTCAGGACGCTTCGTGCAGCAGATCTTAGGTGAACCCTCCACCTACTAATCGTGAGCACAACGGACAGTAGTTACGACATTTGGGTTTCCATGTATTCCTACTAGTCCAATTTTGGTGGGTGAGTAGATCATATAACGTAGACCTTGGCGGTGGTCTCCTGCATATGGGTTATTTCTTACACAAGGTGACACGAATATAGACCCCAACATACTACAGTCCTTACTATGGGGACCCCAAAATTGATTTCCCCAATTTTGGGAAACCCCCATATCAGTGTTCTACTGTACTGCGCGGCTTCATTGCAGCTGGCGAAAAAACCCGTAAGGTTTGAACCAGGATTAGCAATAAGGGTGTAGGGTAAAAATGCCTAAGCCGCAAGCCATACCCTAGGTTATTTCTTAGGGATTAGGGTTTAGGGTTTAGGGATTAGGGCTTAGGGATTAGGGCTTAGGGTTTAGGGCTTAGGGTTTAGGGTTTCGGGCTTTGGGTTTGGGGTGCGGGATTTGGGGCATAGGGTTCAGACCCATAACATCGGTAATTACTTTGGCATCTACATTCCCTACCATTTTCTCTTGAAGGCATTGAACCGAATTTCGTTAACTTGCTTGCGGGAGGCTTGTAAGGAAGGACAAGAACATCGCAATTACTGCATCTTTGGGAAGTACATATGGGCTACTATTCGTGATTCAGGACTTAACGTTTAAGGGCTGGATCTAGGGCGTAAGCTTTCGTATCTGGGGTTAGGAGGACCTAGCGGGGAGTGGAAAGTAAAATGGAAGCTACGACCTTCAAAGTTTGAGGTTCAGGCTGTATCCCCTGGTGGTAGATCCTGAACCCTAAGCCCTACACCCTACACTCTAAGTCCTAAAACCTAAACCCGAAGTCCTAAATCCTAAAACCTAAAGCCTAAACCCTACATCCTAAACCCACTGGGTGGGTTGGTGTGCCCCCAAAAATTCAGGCCCCAGCTAGCCAGCGTCTGTGCGAAGATGCCATCATTGGTCCTCAACGTAGAGTTCGATTAGAAGCGAATGTAACGCTAAACCCTAAACTCTGAACCCCTAAACCCCTAAACCTAACGCGCTTTAGGGTTTTGGGTTTTGGCGAATTAAGACCAACTACAGGAGGGTAGCTTCCACTGTGGGGAGTTTATATAATGGGTATATAAAGGTTGTATGGGGACGATGGGGAGTTATACAAGGGGTGTATCAGGCTTTATGCAATGTCCCCACATGGGTAGTTCTTAAAGGTACGGTCCCATTTTGCTATCCCTACATGTGAGGTGCTGTATAATCTATAACCAAAAGGGGTCCATAATTTTGAGAACAACCCATCTGGGGGTACTATAGGGTTTTGGGTTTAGGACTTAATTAAGGAATGGATTTTTTGGGCTACTGCCTAAACTCCTAGTATCCCCCTTAATAACAGCTATAATAATTCCCCGTGTAATCCCTATATAACCCCCTTTTAAGGAGTTTAGATTATGGTACATATAGGGCTACTGTAGAGATCCTTTCCTCCACTAGTGCCTACTTCTAGCGAATGTGTGCGGCCGATGTGGGCCCAGTCTGTACCGACAGCCTGGGTCTCAATCTACTGCGCTCCACTCGGGTTTAGGGCTTAGGGTTTAGGGCTCCCCTAATACTGAACCACCCCTTTCTTCTGCATATGGCACTCATAAGCGATGGAAAACTACTTGCTCGCTAATTACCCTCCCCATACTGCAGTGTCAACCACATAAGCCCCTTTGAAGGACCGTCATGTTTACAGGGCCCCAATAGAGCTTCCTTGCTCGTTCTGTTAGGGTGTCAGGGGGTGCGGGCCTCATTATTCGGGGCAGGGATTACTTGGAGGGTCAGGGGGACTTAGTAAGTAGGTTCATGACCCCTATAACCCATATAGTAACCCCAATTATCCACATTATTAACCTACTTACGAAGTCCCCATGACCCTCCAAGTACCCTTGAGGTGACAGGTGAGGACTCGTCTTTCTGCTCCTGGTGCCGTGGCACTGCGGAATTCAGTTTTCCAAGTCCCTAACTCCTGCAGCCGGCATACTTACAAAATGTAAATCAGAATTGGGGCTCAAGACATTCGTAAACCCGGTGGGTTTTCGAAGAAAATGCTCCAAAATGCTCATGGCCTCACCAATGGAAGTCATCTTTGGCGCTGGGTTCTTTTTGAATCTCCAGAGTCGCATGCCGGACACGAAACCCCAATGCCTGAATCATCTGTTGCCACGTCTCATCAGCCCACAACAGGCCTTCAAGCTTCGGGTATAACTGTAGAGCAAGACGGTGTAGCTAGCAGAATATTTTCAAAACCCGGCGCATCCTAAATCCCTGCCAATAAAACCCTTCACGAAAGCACAGCCATCCTGCAACATGTGGTAAGGCCCTTCAAGTGGCTCATGGGCAGCGGAATACCACCCCCCAAACGAAAGTGGAAGCTGCAAAGGGGGGCACCGTAAAGACTGCCGTCCCTTTCTGTCCTTTTCAAAGGGACTCTATGGGCTTCATTGTCCGTTTGGGGAAGAGATTCTAGGGTTTTGCTGCGTCTTGGGGAGAAGGTATAGCCCCCCTGAAGTGGATAGAATAGGGACTTGACCAATATCATAACAAGATCCCCATATACCCCACATTCTGTTTACTTAGGGGGCACTACACATGCGCCGAGGTGCAACAGCACGAGGCCATCAGATGCCCAAGAGAGGCCGGTGACCTTAGGTTGCCAACGATTTGAAAGGTAGAAATTAGGTGGACCCCCCCCCCCACCCTGTACTAGTGGCGAAACAGGATAATATAAGGACTATATTAGGGCCCTCTTATATTCCTATTACACCACTATTACAGGGTGGGGGGTCCTCCGAAGGTAAATAAGCCAATTTGGTCACCCAAATCCCTTACAACAAGGACACTGTAACTAGTCAAATGAGAATCATAGTCTATAAGGACCCTTAGAAGAGTCGCATGATAGATTGCTGTAGGTTGGGGTAGCAAAGCCCCCTCATGAGCTCCTCAGCGCTTAGCCCTGTACCTGGGGGCCGCTGACCCTCAGCTAGGGTAGCTTTGGGCGTGCGCTAAAAAAAAAACTTGTTATGGCCTCTTGCGGAATAGTTGGGGCAAACAAAGATTAACATCATCCTTCAACCTACCCTGCCTTAGCCTCTGTACCTGACCCCTTTCATGCATCTAAGTCTAAGTAAAAGTCTTTTGGCTAAAGATTTGGGCCTCAACGAGTACAGATTTAAAGCTTTTGCGGCCAGGGTGTTTGCCCGTCTGAAGAAAAACCTGGATAACCCTGAAACCCGAAGCCCCAAACCCTAGACCCTATTCCGTATATCCCGAACCCTAAACTACCAACCTCAGGGCACAGAATCTTGGGCTCGGACGATGACCCAATGCTTGTCCTTCAGGCTCTCTTCCTTGGCCAGGCACAAGCTTTTAGGATCTGAGGTTTAGGGTTTAGGGTTGAGGGTTTCGGATTATGGAAACCCTTAACCCTATGCCCTAGGTGTCTGCAGTCTAGAGGGCGGAGCGTTCAGATTGTCTACAGAGCAAGATGCCAGCGGTTTACAGGTGGGGTTAATAGAGGTTGGACGAGTGGATCCTCATAGTAGTCCCTATATCGTCCATTGTACTGGCCCTATGCCCCCCCGTTCCTTCATTCACTACTAGCCCTCCTGTACCCAAAACCCAAAGACACAGGAAGTGTGTCCCTAAAGCCTAAACCCCCCAAAAAAAGGTAGTAGCCATTCCGTTTTGCATTCCTGAATTCCCTACTGATAACTTTAGGGGCTTGTGCTCTAAACCTTGGGTACTGCCCCCCCCCAGTAACAGTCTATATTAGGGGTCCTATTAAGGGCTTTATATAACCATATTGTTATTATCCAACTGTTACTGAGGGGGAGCAGTACCCAAATTATCCACTAGATAGACGATTACTGGGTGGGGGGTCCACCTAAACCCTAAACCCTAAACCCCTAAACCCCTATATGATCTTATAGTAACCCTACATTACCCTATATTCCCTAGAATTACTCTATATTAGCCCCATATTAGCCCTATATTAAACCCCTAAACCCTAAACAGCGTTCGCTTGGGTCCAGAATGGGGAGGCGGCAGGGAGTCGGCGCCTAGTAGCCTGTAGCACATGTGGGAAATTCTAAATAAAAAGGTATCCAAACAAGTTTGGAGTACGTATGTATAGTTATGTCCATGCAAGCATTACATAAGGATTATGGGGTTCGTACTGCGGATTCGAAAGGAAATGCTTCTAGAAACACTTTTACTGCCCTCACGAGCCGGCAAAAGTGGAAGGCAAACACGACGCAATCAAGGATTGCGAAGCAGCTCCAGACACTTCTTGACCCAGATTTAGGGTTTCGGGGTTTAGGGTTTAGGGGTATTGTCTGCGGGTGCCAAACTATTACCCCTCCCACAGCCCGCATGCGGCAATGCTTGACCGACACAAACTCGAATTATGCGCTCAGCGAGAAATGACTGGACATACTCCATCCGCAGCACCTACAGTATCATAGTAGGACCCTGAACCCTAACCTCGAAAAGTATGCCTTCATTCATAAGATCTTAAGCTTCAAGTCCTGCACTCCATTCCATGCCTTGCTTCCCAAAACCTTGAAAAAATTGAACCCAGCAATTCTATACTGAATTGCTGTTAAGGAACTTAATTTAAGTTATCAGAATGAGCGTATATACATATATGTATATATAGAGTGAATAATATGGTTGCCCCAATATAGTCACTTAAACTAAGTTCTTTAACGTTTCCGAAGAGGGTAGGCCAAGCTGCCTCCAATCCAACGCCAACTGTCTTCCCGATCTGCACCATCTCCTCGTAGGTCTTACGTGGCTTAGACGTCGAATCGATTCATGTCGGCTGGGGTCAGGGCACTGAGCATAAACCAGACCCCCCAAACCCCCAAACGCTAAAACCCCCAACACCCTGAAGCCCCCAAACCCCCAAAACCAAAACCCTAAACCCTAAAGCCCCTAAACCCCCTAAACTAAAACCACTGTCCTTTTCATACCAGCGCCGCATACGTCTCCGTAGAGTTTCGGTGCCGTCGCCTGGCTGCCAAGCGCTAAACCCTAAACCCTAAACCTGACCCTTCAACTCCTAAGCCCTAAACACTAAACCCCTAAACCCTAAGCCCTTATGCATTGTCGTCATAGTCCGGGTTTATTTACTACAGAGCCAGGGCTTGGGGTAAAGGGGGTTGAGGCTTTAGAGGTTGCAGGCTTTTAAGTTTCAGAGGATTTTGAGGTCCTACGGTTTACGGTTACGGGGCGTCAGGCTTTCGAGATTCTAGGGTTTGGGGCTATGAGGTCTGAGGTCTTTTTAAAAGTTTTAGGATTTGGGGCGAAGGGGTTTACGGCTTAAGGCCTGGAAGTTGCCTCTAGCTTTCCGGCCAGGCTACTTACCCTGCCCAGGAACAACCTGTAGCAGGGGTTGAGGGTTTAGGGTTTCATACCTTCATATCATGTGGTTATTCAACAGCTATGAGTGAAGCACCGATGCATCCAGAACGTGCCGCGGCCATAAACATCAGATACAGTTTAGGTTTTTGAAGCTAAGTCGGCCTGAAAAAATGACGCGGGGTTTAGGGTTTAGGGTTCAGGGTTTAGGGTTTAGGGGTTAGGGGGTTATATAGGGGTTATATAGGGATAATGGAAAAGAAAATGGAAACTACTATTTAGGGGTTAGGCTTTAAGGGTTATTTGAAAAATGTGGGTATATATGGTCCCCTATTAAAGCCATTAAGGAAAATATTGAATATTCCAGGGGCCTACCCGGGAAACTAAGCATAAGAATGGTTTCGTGACAATAGCCTGAAAAAGGCCCACAATCTTGATGACTGCTCTTGGATGAAACCGCCTGGAAGCCTTCCTACCCTTCTGCCAAACCGCACAAGGCAGACCCACTCCAACAATTTTGGGTTCCAGAACCATTCCCTCCCCCCACACACACTTGAATAGGCGTGCTGGAGACTCATGTTCAAGTTGATCAAGCGGAAACTTTCTGGGTGTTATATAATAGTTTCCACTTTCTGTTCCATGAAACCAAGAAAATCCCAACATGTACCCTATAATCACTGTATAACCCTAATAGTGGTACAACGGGGTGGTTAGCGGGCGCATGAAACTAAGAAGCAACCTCAGGTCCCCACGGCAGGCTTCAAATCTTACATCCAAACTCCTGCTGCTAGAACCCTAGAGCCCTGAGCCCTAAACCCAATCTCGGGTCCCCCCCAATGTCCCGAAAAATGCAGAAAGTAGCTTCCTGCCAAGTTTGGTAGATGCCGGCGCTTGAAAACCTGTATTCAGAATAATTCCGAACTTCCTTTACATCAGCCCTGGAACCCTGCCAAGAAATAGGGGTTTAGGGTTTAGGGCTTGGGGCTTAGGGTTTAGGGCTTAGGGTTTAGGATTTAAGGTTCAGGGCTTAGGGCTTCGGGTTCAGGGCTTAGGGTTTAAGGCTGAGCGTTCAGGGTATTCTCATCAGCCAGGGTGCTTTTCTCCTGTATTGCCTCACAGAGGACCTTCCTGGGCTTGGGAGGATGTGTCTTTTAGCACTGGATGGGAATCTTGGTTTAGGGTTTAAAATTTAGGGTGTAGGGCTTAGGAACCCCAATACAGACCCCAATTTACTATAATCCTTACTATGGGGACCGTGATATAGAGGTAACCTCTAGATGCAGCTACAGCGTCCTGCAAGGCCTTGAAGGTAGTACCTAACTACCACAGAAACATCTGCCACAGGTGGGCTTGCACACAGTTTAAGGTTTAGGGTTTAGGGAGATTGTCCTCTGCGGAACTTATGGGAATTACCTGATGTTCATGGAACTTGGTGGCTCTGCAAAAGCCAATAAAAATGGTTGCTGTACGCGTTTAGCTCTCTTCAGATGAAATAGAGCTGCCCCCCAAAAAAGATGAAGTACTAAACTTGTAGTAAAGTGCAGCCTAGGGAAGGTAACACAAGCAACCCATTGGACATCCTCTGGCAACCTCAGCCTACCACAGGCTTCTGCAATCAAAGCAGAAAAAAGCCACTTGGTGTCTAGGGTTCAGGGAGGGTCGAGCATGAAGTGTCCCAAAGTCAAGGGGCCAACATCAGAAACATCAAGATTTGCCATGGAGAAAATATCTGAAGGCTGCGGGATAACAATGACGCGTTGGGGGCCTCACCCTCGGTAGTGCCTGTGCAATGGCCTGTTGAAGCATGCGGTGGCTTTCGGAAATTCGAAAACCCAAAATACGAAATCCCAAGCCTTAATCCTTCGCATCGCGCACCAGAAAATAAAAGAGAAATCTTCGAAAAAAGGGGACTGCA
The DNA here is from genome assembly GCA_905231905.1 of Symbiodinium pilosum. Lineage (NCBI taxonomy): Eukaryota > Dinophyceae > Suessiales > Symbiodiniaceae > Symbiodinium > Symbiodinium pilosum. The sequence goes on from CAJNIZ010010036.1 coordinate 54,832, forward strand.
CAGAAAGAAACGAGAGGAGCACGGAAAAAGGCTTCCACTTTTCTTGCACACCCTTGCAAACCCTTTATCTCGAACAAATTCTCCTTAGAACTCCATCTCGTACCCCCTAACCCTAAGCCCTAAATCGGGCTTAGGGTTTAATCTGAACGTCCTCACCTCCCCTTTCCTTACTTCTAATTAGCAACGAATGGAGGAGTGGATCATTGTAGCAGTCCTTATATAACCTCCATGACTATACATAGTAGTTACAATTTTCTTGTCCATTCCTTCATGTCCTGCGAATCAGCAGTACAAACCCTGGAGGGGTAAGCCCCAAACTCGAAACCCCTAAACCCCTAAACCCTAAACCCTCAACACCAAAACCCCAAAACCCCGCAAAAAAAAAAGAGGCAAACCCCAAAACCCCAAGCCCTAAACTTCCCCACCCCCTCTTCCCCCCTCCCCCCCGTTCCCCCCTCTGCCTTGGCTTAAAGAGGGCCCAGAGCTTCGGCTCGGCTGCTGGAGGAGGCACCTCCGCCCCATCCTTGGAGGGGATCAAGGTTTTGGGGTTAGGGTCGACAGTAAACCTCAGGGTTTAAGATCTAAGGTTTGGGGTTTAGAGTTTATGGCCTTAGGATCTAGGATTCAGGGTTTAGAATTTAGGCTTGGGATCTAAAGCATGTGAAGCCCGAGGCCTCGAAAACCCAATTTCAAATACTTTGGCAGTTGTTAGAGCGGAGTTGCCGCTTCCAAGTCATATTACAGGTTACGGCCAAAGGTCTTAGCGTCTGGGTTTTAAGGTTCTGGGCACCAAACAAGCCCTGAACCCGAATCCGTCACCCAGCGGCCAATGCAACCATGGCTTGCTCGAACACCTCAGTTCTCGGCCAGCTGACGCGACTAAACACTTACATGAAAGTAAGGAAACTCTAGACTCTAGGGTTTAGGGTTTAGGTTTAGGGTTCGGGGCTTGGGGTTCAGGGTTTAGGGTTTAGGGTTCAGGGTTTAGGGTTTAGGGTCTAGAACACGTACTGTACACGTTGGAAATGGGTTATTCCCCCTTACAGTAACTGTTACCACAAAGGGTAATAGGAATTATAATAGCCCCTGAATAAGGCCCCCTTTAAGGACAGTTACTGGGTGGGGGAATGACCAAACTTACATGAAAGTAAGGAAACTCTAGACTCTAGGTAAGCATATTACAAGATATCTGTGCTCTATAAAAGTACTTGTAACAGACCGGAGGTTAAAATATTGTTCGATTGGAACATGTTTTCATGCGCCTCACGGAAACATACCCTCAACCCTCAAACATCAAGGCTATACTCAGTGACCAAATTCAGGTCCCAGATTCTGTCTTCAAAACTCAAGCTGCGCGCTCTAAACCCTGAACCTCGAGCAACCAAATCCTGCATCCACCCTTAAACACTAAGCCCTAAATAGTAGTTTCAGATTTCTTGTCCATTATCCCTATATGATCCCTATATAATCTTTTCCTCTATTCCCTACTAACCCTAACAGACTATAGACCCCAAGCCCGAAGGCCTGGACCCTGTACTGGTTCCTGATTTGGGTTTAGGTTTAGGGCCTTTCGGGTGTAGGGCGCAAGGCAAAATTGTATACTCCTTGCTGGGCTTCAGTAAGAGAAGTATATCCAACAATGACCCCTTGAATGCCCAGACTCGTGACCCACTTTTGGGGAACCTCAAACTTCGAAGTAGAGGTTTTGAGCGGATTTCTTGTGGAACCTACTGTAACTGCAAGAAATGCACATGTGCATGAATTACCGTTGCCCCGAATGGAAGGGAACTAAAACTAATATCACAACCCAAGAATAGGGACACGCACCTACTATCTCTTAGAGGACCCGTCACCCTTTAACAGTGGTATAGTAGGAGTATAAGAGGATAATCACTATTGCTGGGTGGGGGGTCCACCTAGACTATATCCACTTTGGACAGCGCCTACAACCCTAAGCCCTACCCATGTCGAGCATGGTGGCTTTGAAGTTCGAAGAGGCCACCTTACCATCCACCGTCACGCGGCCTCCATAAAACAGGTTTAGCTGTTGAGGCTGTAAGGGCCGTCGTTTTGCTGAAGTCGACCGTATGGAGGGGGCATATGGGGGAGGTCAGGGTGAAGGGTCGGTGGCTGGCAGCTTGAGGCTTCTTTCTTTCTGGTAGCTGGAGCTGGTTTTGGCAAGATCTTGCTACATTCTCGCTACTGGGGCCTTTCTCTCGGCCCTTCTCTTCCTTGTCAGCACATCACTGTGACTGGCGCAAACGCGCAAAGACACTAGGACAGGTAACGAGAGTAGCCAGGAATTATCCACGCTTCTACATGAGCATCTATTCTACCTTCACACTTTGCTGAAAGCGATGAGGCCACCTGTCTCCACTCTTTCGTGCTCTCTTGAAGAACCCTGAGCACTTTAGGGTTGAGGGCTTTTGGTTTAGGGTTAAGGGCTTCATACTAGCCCCTATATCTTAATTCCATCTTCCCTTATTAAACACATGTAAGCAAGGCCCTGAAGGCTTGAACTTACAAATTCGGCTTCGAGAGCCCGATTCATGAAGGTTTGGACTGACAGTATCGGACGCTTTGCATACTCCTGAGGAAGCCTTGAGCCTAAATTCAAGCTGCCAGGATAGCTCTAACCCAGACTCCCTAAAGGATCCAAAAAATGCAGCCCCGTAGTCATCCCCTAGTTTCCACAATGTAGTAATGGGTTCATATTGTGGGTTCCATTTTTTGGATCCTTAGGGGGTCTGGGAAGAGGTTGATGGAGGACACCAGCCAGTGCTGGTGCACAGCTTGATCCAAATCCACTACCCAGATTTGAAGCCGCCACAGCAAGTCGTCCATGTATATCCCGATGAAGTTGCAGTCTAACAGCACCCCTCTGATCCTAACGGAGGTTTGTCTCTCATGGCACACAAACAAGTCTGCCAGCCTTGAGCAATGGCTTCGACGGCCTTGCGCAAAAGAAGAAAGCTGCTTGGGGTTTACGGCTAATGTCTCAGGTCTATAGGGTTGGGGTTAGTTAGGGCCATCAGCCTTTCGCTCAAAACCTTTTCGACGTTCAAACCTTCCCGCGCCCATGCGGCAGATTCCTGGGGGCCCCAAACAGGTCCTTCTAAGCGGATTCTAAGGGAACCCAAGCGTTCGTAGAGGATCTTCCCTTTGTGGGGCCCGGCGCCGAACAAAGAAGAGCCTCACAGATGCTCTCGGTATCATCCCTAGACGGCCGCGATGGTCAAACTCAAGCTTATTATGGTTTAGGGTTTAGGGTTTAGGGTTTCGGACACCCAATTTGAGACTGAGGGCTTAGTTAGGGTTTAGCAGACCTAGCAGGGTTCAGTGAGCCCATCTTGCTTCAAGGTGCGGAGGGTTGTTACACGAAGGGTGGCCACTTGCAACAAGCTCATGTGAGGTATAGTCCTAACTCCTAGCATCCCCCTCACTAAGCCCTAGAGTAGTCCCCTATACCCTAGATAACCCCCTTTAAGGAGTTTAGATTATGGCTCATGTCTGAGGAAGCTATCCTGAAGAAATGACGGGCGTATGATTGATGTCTTCTGCCGGTAACGGTTGAGGAAGCTGTTATGATGTCCAGAAGACCAGAAACCGGTACCACCAAACCTTGATGCCTCAGCGTATAAAGTGTCCTCATGACTACTACCTTCGTGTAGAGTTACAGTATAAGGGGGTTGCCAGCTGAACGGGTTCCCTGAGAAATCTTCTAAAACAAGCTGCCTTGGGAGTGAGGGTCTAGTGGTCAGGACAACGGAACAACCCTAAACCCTGGACCCTAGACCCCAAACCCTAGACCCAAAGTGTAGGGATCCTTCTTGAAAGCCACGCTTGAGAAACCGGCTTCCCTCAACTGGAGGAGTCCAGCCTGAACCTCATATAAGCTATAGTCTAAAGTCCTTAAAGGGGGCTATATAGGGGAGTATATGTGGTCTATTATACTATAGTGGGAATATTTACTCATAGGGTGGTGGGGAGGCTTTGTATATACTAGGGGTAAAAAATGAGTCCACGAGTTTCTATTTTGGAACGCGCCCGAAGTGCTCTTATTGTCTCCGCTGACTAACCCTAAATATTCGCAAGACCTTAATATGCGACTGCATCTGGTCCATAAGCCTACACATTCCCATAGAATCTCTAGAGGCTCACCCTCAACCCAAACTCTGAAACCCTAAGCCCCTAACCCTAAGCTGCAGATCCCAAACTCAAAACCCCAAACGCGGTATTATCTTACTTCATGCTCGCCCAAATTGACACAATGGGCACCAAATACATACACTCACCAATATTCCCAACGAGCTCTACATACACTCCCCGAAGACTATACCTAAAAACCGAGCTCATATGAGAGATAATCTATATTCCTAGTCTCCCCTTAATATCCCCTATAAGACTCCCTATATAACCCCTTATATAGCCAACTTTAAGGAGTTTAGACTATAAACCCTAAACCCTATACGCTAAACCCTATCTATATATGAATATATATACATATAAATATACTGCTAACCCTAGGTCCTTGTGGTTCGACATGAGGCCCGCCAGCGCGATTCGACGGCTCAGGCGCTCGAAACGAGTCACCAACCTGCGCGTCAACACAGTTTAGTAAGGAGTTCACACCCCTATAAAATCTAAGGGGATGCCTGGTTTAGGGTTTAGGTTTTGAGGTTTTATGGCGTAGGCTTTAGTAAGGTTCAGGGCTTAGGGTTACGGCTCAGGGTCTAGGACTTAGGGCTTAGGGCTTTGGGCTTAGGACTTGGGAGGTTTGGTGTGGTGCGAAGGGCCAACTGAGTAGTGTGTTTTTGGTAGTTGAACCTAGTAAGAGAATATCCCTGACATAAAATACTATAACCCAAAGGAGGATATAATCTTACTCTATATTAGGTACCATAGTATCCCCAAATAGAATACTACTCAACTAGCATTTTCGGTTTGGTTTTTTAGGCTTGGGGGTTTTGGGCCTCGGGCTTTGGGTTGAAGAATCGACATCAGAGCTTAGTAGAGCTTAGTAGGCCTAGGAGTTGCAGGTCCCAGTCGCAGCCTTTTGGCTAAAGTTCTATGACGACCTAGAAGCAAGATAATTTCCTCTTGCTTGCAGTTTCCGAAGCTGAGACAGGTTGTAGACCGAAGCAACAAGACTAGCAACAGAGGAAGAGCATTGAGACTGGGAGCTGCTACAGGCTGGTTCCGCTGCAACCCCTAAATAATAAGGGAACCCTTCTCCTCATTTTCGGTTTTAATTCGGAGGTCCCAAATAAAAAGGAAAAAAAGGTACTACTGGGGTACCCAGATGATGATGCAATCCGTCCTGTGCCGGAAGTAGAATATGGAACATGGAGGCTAGCCAGTGGGAAACTGATGACTAAACCCTAAGCCCTAAACCCTAAACCTTACGGTAGTGGAAGGGCCATTCTGAGCACTTTCAGGCCGCATCCAAAAATCAAGTTGTTACAGAATTCAGGGTCCATAGTCCCCCTCAAGTAAATAGAATATAAAGTTTAGGATTTAGGGTTTAGGGTTTAGGATTTGGGGTTTAGGGTTTAGGGTTTAGGGTATATAGTCCCCCTTAGGTAGACAGAACATGGGGTATATGGGGGTCTTGTTATGAAATACCCTTAGCCATATTCTATTTAGTACAGGGGTTTGGGGATTGAAGGGCTGGGGTCAATGTTTAGAGTTAACCTTAAGATATCTAAACCCATAACCCTGAACCCTAGACATCACCACTTAGCCAGTATTGGCCCTTTGAAGAGAGTATAGGATCACCCTCCCTGCTATTAAGTTATGGGGTTGAGGGGGCTCATCACAACGGAGATGGGATTACGTTCCAGCTGTGCTTAACCCACATTACCCTAGGAAGAACAAAGGGCCCTTTTTACATAAACATAAGGAATCCCAGACCCCAAAAGTATATCTGATCCCTAACATTGATCCAGAACCCTAAACCCTACAACCTGAACCCTAAACTCAATCCCTAACATTGATCCAGTTTAGGTGTTGGATTCCTACAGCTTGGGTGGCCAAGCTTTTGTTCTTATGGCTTGAGGCTTAGAGTTAAGGAGTTTAGGGTTTAGGGTTCGACTTTTTAGGGTTGAGGGTGAGGGCTTAGGGTGTAGGGTTTAGGGTTTAAGGTTAAGGGCTTAGGGTGTAGGGTTTAGGGTGTAGGGTTTAGGGTGTAGGGTTTAGGGTTTGGGTCTAGGGTTTAGGCTGTACGGTTTAGGGTTTAGGGTTTTGGTTTCGGATTTCGGGTTGTCCCAAGTATGGCATGAATGCACAATTCCGCCTGTCCCTATAGAGCTTGTGGTCTCCCATAAGACCAGAACATACATCCACTGTTCATTAAAAAAACACGGATAGGCGTCAGCCCTAAACCCTGAACTCTCATAGACCCCGACAAAACATTGAAATGAAAACGTCCAAGCTTTCATACTCTGTATCCTCAGGCTCTTGGACCCTCATCATAGGATTCCAAACCTTAGCCCCCAAAGTCTAAACCCTTTTTCCAGAAAGCCTTAAAAAGTCTTTGGAGCCTTAGGGCACACATTAAACCATCTCTAAGCCTTTGGTGTAAGGTTTAGGGTCTTCTGGCTTGGGGTCTGGGTCCTCCAAAACACTTCTTGCTTTGTGCGCTTTAGGGTTTTGCAACCAAAGCCGCATTTGCATCTGCCTCATTGGGTTCGCCATGGCAAAAAATGCCAGCGTGTTATGTTAAGCCTTCTGCCACTATCATTCTGCATGATCCCAAGGCTGGGTTTAGGGTGTAGGCCTTGCTCTTACACAAGTAGCAATGTTCCGTCCACACCATGTGCATGAGCGCGGTGGTTGAACCCCAAAGCCGAAGCAACACTTGATGGTTAGATGGTTCAGGAAAAGTTTAGACTTGCAGGATTGAGGCTTCCTGTCTTAGGACAGTAGAAGGTCGGCTGTTGGAGGTTTAGAGCTTTAAGCTTGCTAGGCAACAGATTTTGTGGCGGCTTTGATTTTGAGTCTTAAGCTTGAATCTTGAGCTGGTAAGTTGGACGTCCTCTGCAGGTATGCGTGCAAGCGGTATCATTCTTTATGCGGCTGTTGCTATTACTATCCTTGAGCATACCCTAAACCCCCAAACCCTAAACCCCTAAACCCCTGGACTTTGGATACTGCCCGAACTCAGTAACAGCTGGCTAATAATTCTAATATTGTTATATATAGCCCTTAGTAGGATTTAGACTGTTACTGGGTGGGGGCAGTACTCAACCTGAACCCTAAAACCCTAAACCCCTAAAACCCTTCACCCCTAAAACCCCCAACCCCTAAAACCCCCAACCCCTAAAACCCTCAACCCCTAAACCCTAAAACCATAACCCCAACACCCTAAAACCCTCAACCCCTAAACCCCAAACCCCCTGAACCCTAAAATCATAACCCTAGCTCGTTTTCAGAGGCCCTGGGACGAAACTTTCCTCCTTGGCTCACAAGGAATCCTGCGGCTTGAGACAGCCGCCTTCAAAGCTTCAGGGGTTTAGGGTTTAGGGGTTTGGGGCTTAGGGTTCAGGAATATAGTGTTTTAGGGTTTCAGGGGTTTAGGGTTCAGGGGGTTAAGGTTTTACGGCTTAGGGTTCGGAGGTTTAGGGCTTTAGGGCGGCAGGGGTTTAGGGTTTGAGGGGGTTTTAGGGGTTTGGGGTTCAGGGCTTTAGGGTTTTAGGGGTTTGGGGTTTAGGGGTTAAACTTTTAGGGGTCAAGGATTTGGGGTTTAGGGTTCGAGGTTTGGGTTTTCAGGGTTTTTTACTGGCACCTCAGGGCCTGCGATTCTAGACCCTTCTACGGCCAACTGGGAAAACTGCCGGTTCCAGACCCCCAGCAAGCTGAGGGGATGGAGCAACCCTACGCGGTTTAGGGTTTAGGGTTTGGGGTTTAGGGTTTAGGGTCAGGCGGACTTAAAAACTGACTGAATAATAGGAATAACTAAGGTTACAAAGCATGTGGGTTATAGGGATTATTAACCTACTTACCAAGTCCCCATGACACGCATTTGAAATCGGCACGCTTCGGACCAATGATCTGTCAACCAACCATTTGCTTTTGGGGCACAAGGTCTTTAACCATTCACAGGAGAACCCCAAACACGAGAACCCTAAACTCTAATTTCCTATACCTCGCACCTACGCTCTCGCTCGCCTCCCTGCCCTCTCTCTCTCTCTCGCTCTCTCTCTCCTTCTCTCTCCTTCCCTATCGCTCTCCCCGCTCCGACCTTCCAAACCCTCCTTACCAGCCTCCTCCTCCTTTCCTACCACACCGCAAGCCACAGACCCATCCCTGCCATTTTCACGATGGAGCGCGGGTCACCAGCCATCTGTTGGAAGAGCCCTGGGCCATGCCCAAAAGCAGCTACCGTAAACTTACTCATGCTCAGTTTGTTCCTGGTCCAGGGTTGGATGATTGCTGTGCGGGTGATCTTAGGACTACTAAAGGAAATGCTCCCCATTCCCAACGGAGCATGCGTAAGCACATGAAAGGGTCCTTGATTTGGAGTCCTTGCACAAGGAATCCCCACATCTACTCAGAGGTTTACATGACATCAAAGGTGGACTTTAAAAATGATAAGACAAGGCATTGCTCTCGAGTGCGTGTTTTATAAACTTCTCTTCTTAGACGTGAACCTGCAAGCATGGTACTGGGAGGTTCATGCATCATTAACACCGGGGCTGCAAAAAGGATAACTACAAGTACAACTGGCCATCGGAATCCCGAAACCCTTCTTACCTCCATCAACCACCCTAAACCCTCACCCCAAACCCTGAACCCTAAACCCTAAACCCCCATACAGCCCCAAGAACCCTAGTTAAAACTCTACTAGGTAGCTCTAGGAGCCCTAAAGTTGAGATTCCTGTGGCTCTCTATAGGGGTTGTATAGGGATTTAGCAGGTAATAAGCCGTTCAAATCAAATCATGTCCCTAACCTAAACACTGAACCTTAAACCTTGAGCCCTAAACCCTTAACCCTGTTTCAAACCTGCTCCTGTCTAGCTATGAACCTTGAGGACTGGGTAAACTACTGTTCCCCAGATGATGGAAGCTTATATGGGGACCCGTCTTGCACTAGAAACCTAACCACAGGGACCCGCATGGTAACGAGTATTAGGAAGTTCCAAGACATCTACAGCTTTTGGACCTCGCACTTTGGAGACGCAGATGAGTGATGCCCTAGGTACGTAAGTATGGTTGGCAGGCAGGTGGGTGGGTGGGTAGGTAGGTAGGTAGGTAGCTAGGGTTTAGGGTTTAGAATTGAGGGTAGGAAACATTAGCGTGCTTGATAATAATGCTGGAAAGAAAAAAGGACAAATGGATATTACCTGATCATAACTTGGTTTTTCCATGTGTGGAAGTGCCCACTGAAAAAGGGGCTGAGGCAAGTAGATTCTGTGACAAGCGGAGAAATTTCATGAGTTCACTTCTATACAGGAAATGCTCCTACAGGAAGTCCGCATAGCATTTGTCTAGAACCTCGCTGCTAAACCCCTAACCCTTAACCCTATACATCCCTAAACCCCTAACTCCTATCTAACCCGAAAACCAGCAGGGAAGGTAGGCGATTTCGTTTCAATCCTCTAGGTCCTGCTCTGCAAAAGGTTCAAGGTTTGGGGTCTCGATTCTCTTCATATCGCACCCACTGTAACTGGCAAGATGTTTTTGGGGGAAGATACCTGTCCTAAACCCTAAATCCTACACCCTAAACCCTGGATCCTAAAGCCTAAATCCTAAACGCTAAAAGCCCTGAATCCTGGACCCTAAACTCGATTCGTGTAGGTTGCTATGAACCCAGATTGCTGAACCTCAGAACGCCACATGCAAGGACTCCAGTCACCAGGCAAGCTCGAACCGAATTGTGCAGTGCCTTGCATAGGCTTTAGGGTTTAGGGTTTGGGTTTTTTTGGGTTTCAGGACGTTTTAGCAGCGAAGCGACACTTCCTTTAAAACCTCAAACTCCCATGACGCAAACAGCTTGAAAACACACCGCACTCACATAGGACCGGCAATGGCCCGTAGAGGAGCTGCCTGCTTCAGAAAACAGAGGCTTGTCAGAATTGTGGATCTCTGCTTTGGGGGGCCCCCTACAGTCAGGAGCAGCTTACGCTGAACCCTAGACCCTGAACTCTAAACCCTATTTTGAGGATACATGAATTGAAGGCCTTGTACATGAAAGCATGTGCTCATGGCTTTCGGAAATCTTCCCTGGCGGATTACATCTTTTTTGTACACCAGGGTTTAAACACCGGGTAGCAAGCCCAGAATGCGTTGCCTGTAGCCACTACTTCTTATCTACTTGAGGGGGAACTCTAGCTCATCAGTGGTATGTCTTCGTTTACCTTTGAAGCCGGCTGCAATGCCTTAACTGAAGCTAACCCACGAAGCCCAAGCCCAAAGCCTACTTAAACCTAAACCCTGAATCTCAAACCATGCGATGTGGACACTTAACCCCAGAACCTCAAGCCTAACTGGGAAGAAACCTGGTTCATCATTGGGTGTCAGGGCAAGTAGCCTTCTCCAACAAAAAACGCCACAAAGCCACTCTGCTAAACATGCATACTGTGTTCCGCTTCGTGGTATTAGCAAGGCTGCTCAGATGGGCTGGGAAATCGAAAGCTTGTGGGAATTGTGCTGCTGACCATGCGCCAGCTCTTGTGACTTCTAAGGGCACAACAAAAACTGGAAGCCTCATACAGCTGTCCATGCATAACCACAAACATCAGGCTTACCACAACTCCTGCAGCTCACAAGTACATACAACGGTGCAGAGAATTGGGGAAAAAATATTTTTCCCCAAAAAATATTTTTCCCCAATTGTCGTGCCCTTGCCCGACTGCAGGGAGAGCCTCGTAGCTTTGTTTCCAAGCCTTCGGCACAAGGTCGTGGGGAACGTGGGAACTGTTCGTATATGCTCATAAGTTATCAGCAGCTCCGTTTGGGGGAGTCGCTTAAGTCGACAAAGTAGGCTCTGGGCTTTAAAAAAAAAAAAAAAAAAGCAATCGGATTTGGGTTCTCAGTACCTCATTTTGCATCCCAACCCTATGCTGATGTATGTAGTGCCTAAACCCTATTTGGTCTGGGATGATTAGCGTCCACTCAATAGCATCTATATATGCATATATTTATATGGTAACCCCCCCCCAAAAAAAAAAAAACTACATTTTTAG